>VZUI01029294.1:0-97404 GCA_013401135.1 Cettia cetti | reverse complement strand
CCTTCTTCTGATGTCCCTCTGGGATGACCAATTGATTGAAAAGTTTACCTTTGTGTTACCAATCAAACTGGCCTCTGACATTCTGTATAAAGAGGAGCTCATCCCACAATAAAAGAACCCACTGACCACTTTCGAAAGGAGCCTGCGTCTCTTCTGTTCGTGTCCGTTACAACAATCAGTAAGCTTCATGCTTACAAATTGCAGTTTAATACTACTACAAGTTTCACTGTGGAGATGTGCATCTTCCAGTGCCACCACTTAATGCTCAGCTCAAACTAGCTTGTGCATCTTATGGTCTCTGCATAAATCTGTTGTTTTGAATACAATTGAAAATGTGGCACCACTACAAATGTAGGCTTGGACCAAGATGAGTCCATGCAGCAGAGAGCCACTAATCCCCTTTTGATATGTGAACACCTGATTATTTCATTGCTCTAGGAAAGTGGTTTTGCTTGATAAGTCAGGACAGCTTGTGAATGGAGGCTTGTGCGTGATTAGTACAGATTGCTATCCCCAAACTGTGTGTGTGTGTGTGTGTGTGTGGGTGTGGGTGTGGGTGGGTGTGTGTGAGAGAGAGAGAGAGATACATGGGTGCAAATGTAACTGGGATTCTTCAGTCCTCCCAGCTCTGAGTTAGGAGTAATGTCAATTTTGGGGACTATTGTAAAACTTCACTTCATATTTGACCAAATACTAATCACTATTCTGTCAAAGAGTGCCTTATCTTCAAAATAGGCTCAGCTACCACCAAATCCTAGAGAAGCCTTTCCTTCTGTCCTTACCAGATCTGAATCTGAAAGGTTTCAGAGGACATACTTCTTTTTAGGCTATCTTTGCCATCCTTCAGGCTTATGATTAGGCCACCACTTTCTTTTTTTTCAGCTCAATGACCAAGCAATCTGGAATTGCATATCAACCCCTGTTTCATATATTTTGTGGTTCATTGTAATTTAAAAAGAATCCTTTATTGGAAGCCTGAAATTTTACTGGTGGTCAAAGATCCAGAAAATGCATTTAGAGGAAAAAGACTAGTAAAAGTAAGAGAGGATAAGAAGCATCACTGGCTGTGTCTTTTGGTGTAAATCACATTCATTTCATAAAAGTCTTGAACACATCTCTTAAACTTTAATACCTGAATTTCAAGCCCAGCAGTCAGTGGAGGTTTTAGCACCAGCCAGAGAGTGCTCATAGTTGGCAGGCAGATGGTCCTTTCCCCTCTTTTACATTCTTTTAACGCACTATTGCTGCCAGTTGGGCATTTGAAAGCCTCATTAATTTTCCTTGCTGTTTGGCAATAAGACCTTGTTTGTTCCTTGCTGTCTTCCATTACAGAAACCTGTGAAGTTTTCAGATTGCTCCTACCTGTTGTTTTGATATGGGGCTGGATTATTTGCCTTGCTCAGGAACCAAGTGGTGGAGATGTTGAATGATGTAGAAACATGCTGGGATGTGGTATCAAAAGCACAAGTGGTTAGAATGTGGAGAGGAGAAATTTGGTGTGCAGATGCAAGGAAGGAAATAGAAATGAGAAAGAAAAAGACATGTCAAGACAATATTGATGTTAGATCCAGCAAATTCAGAGGAAACTCTTTTCTCTGTTTAAATTATCTGTGCTTTGATGTTGTGGAATAACCAGTGGTGTTTTTCTCTACTTTCTGGTGAAGTTTCAGGTTTTTGTGAAGCTCTGGAAGTACACTTAGATACAAAAAATACTAGTTGTGCCTAACTTCCTTTCCACTCCCTGCAGCAGAGAAATGCTTTACAATGTAGCCATCCTTAATAAAATGAATTTGAGAAGCGACAGCATGGGGCTGCATGTTGAGTGGTTTCGAATGGCTCTATATCTCATTATCCAGATTACAGGGTAGATTTTTGATTGCCTGCCCTGCAAACTCATTTTGAGATAGGTGTGTTAAAAATGCATGTGTCCTTGGTTACCTGGAGAGAGCAGAGGTGCTTTGTAGCACAGAGTTAAGTTAAACGACTAAAGCCTGTATTATTCATCAAGACAAAATCATTTTCTGAATCTGGAAGAAAAGAAACTGTCTTGTCTTTGAAAATCATTTATCTGGCCTTGATTTTCCTCAGGGCAGCAAGTAGAAGTCAAGTTTAAAACAGAGATTAAAACTCTTTTTCAGTGGGATCAAGAAAAGTAAATTGCCAGCAGAACCACTTTTGATCAAATGAGTGTCTGCTGCAGGAATCGACTGTGCTGCCTGTGCAGCACAATGTTACAGTGTTCATCTGCTCTGCAGTCAGCACCGCCTCGTGCTCTTCCTCTTGGTGTGCCTGGCAAGTTGAGAAAGATGGATGTGTGAAAGGTTTTGTCTTTCTGATGTGGACTTCTTGAAGGTGGAGAGCTCACTGATAGATCAACAGCAGTTCCATCTGTCAGCACGGGTACAGAGAAACCAGAGGTGCTAGGGATTCGTGGCACCAGCACCGCTGCTGATAGCTCGGCATACAAGCCAGTGCCTTGTTCTGTCACTGTAAAGAGGATGTGACTGCCATTCTGCAGATCTCTACCTGGGCTGGGACTGTCTGGGCTCTCACAAGTTGAGAAGAGTCAGATACAAGCAGATCTTCAGTGCAGAACTGAGGGTAATAATTATTATTCATGTGTTGAGTTCCTCTGCCAAAGGGTAGGATGTTGCTGGAGTCCTTATCTTTAAGGGATGAAGTAATTCTGATAATCTGAACTGTTTTATCTTGGTCAGTATCCGTCCATTTCATACCTCAGCACTCTTTGCTTTTGAGTCCCTGAGTCCTGACAGGTGGCAAATTGGATCAATTTGTATTCTTGGTGCCACGGAGAGATACAGAGGAGAATAAATCTCTAGAGAATTGTGTGTTGGACTTGTGTGTGAGTAGGCACTAAGCAACGTCACCAAGGGGACCAGGGTAGGCACAACTGGAGGGAATGTGTGTGGCTAGTAACAATAGTAAAATATATTGATTGATTTTCTAGAGCTTTTACACCAAGAGAGAGGGGCTGTGCAGAAATTTCTCCATACAAAGAATTAGGATTGATGAGTTTAGATAATCTGGATTCATATTCACCCTTGGTGTATGAACCAACTCCTCTCTTTTCAATTACCCTCCTCAGACTTGTTACAAGTAAGCTCACCAATCACCTTGTGAGACACAGTAAAAAAATAATATGTATTTTTTCCCTAAAAATTCAGTTAATCTCTTTTAATCCTTGATGCCAGTGATATTGTTATTATTTTTTTCATTGATTGTCTCCTACCATACTGATAGTTAGTAAGGTAAAACCAGAGGAGATACAAAGAATATTTTTAGCCTCTTCTCCAGGAGGAAGCATTCCAGGTGTTCCCTACAACAAGGAGAGTTCAAGATATCCCGTATTTGAGTCTGTTTGTAATTCTCCAGAGCATTTTAACTGGTTATGGTATTCTTTCTCTTCTCTCCTAAAATATTCGTGCATCTGTATAATATACAGTTTAACAGGTAACTGTAACTGTACTGCTGGGCAGGATGGAATGTCTTTTAAGGATAGTTCACAAAATACTTCATCACCCTGAGCATGAGATAATTCTCCCATGAACAGTATATATCCTGCCTTCTTAATAATTTTCAGATTTTTTTTCTTTTAATGGATTAAAGAAAATCTATTTTTCTTACTCTTCCGTGACTGTACTAGTTGTCACCCAGAATCTTGCAATAGCATTTTGTTTGGTTGCTTTCTCTTCTTCATTATATACCAGAATCTAATTGAACTGAATGAACTACACATGAACATGAAGTGGTGATTACTCAGCCCTGCTCATGTTAATTCCCAAATATAATTTAACAATTTAAAAAAGTCTTAACTTCACTCAGTAGTTATAGAGCATCAATCACTAAATTAATTAAAGCTTTCTAAATACGTCACGCAAATTATGCTTTACACCCCCAGATACATAAATCATATAGAATTTATAAGTGTCAGGGAAGGCTTATTGCTGCAGCTGCCTGCAGTACACTGGTGCAACTACTTACATCATATCCACAGTGTAATGAGCTACTCTTTGATGGCTGATTCTCTGTACAGTGGAGGCTGCCATCAAATGTGTTGTAGTTGGAGGCGACCTAGAGTAAGATGTTATCACTCCAGCTGCTCATCTCCAAAATCTTGCTAGAAGTTATTTATTTTGGTTACATGCTTCACTCATTTGCAATGGGCTAGGAGCACGCACGGAGTCAATTTTTTATGTTCATTTGACAAGTGGTAACATGTTACCACAAGATTTACCGTTGTTACTTTCTTTATAGGCACAGCTATTACTTAGATTGCAGTTGTTGCATGTTTTTATTTACCTTTTGATTAACACTCCTGTTGTTGAAGTCTGTTCTTCCTTAGCTGCTACTCCCTCCAATCATTTTGTTCTCAAATCTTGTAATCTTCCCTTAAATTTTGACCAAATTGTTTTATTAGTTTTTAAGTAGGATGCCTTTTGAATCTATCAGGTAAGAAAAGACATAGGAGAGCTACGGTATAGTAAGAGTCCATAATTTTGTGATAAGCCGATGTATGGTGGGACTTTGGTCCCTCACCAAGGCTGGGGAGTCCCAAGTACCCCACAGAGAAGCAAGATTGGGATGAATCTCCAGAGTATTGACCCTGCTCCCTGCTCTTGATAGGTGGTATGTTGTTCAGTCTCAGCAAGACCCACTTCTAATAGTTGTGTTGTTCCCACTATTCTCACTGGAACATTGTTGAAGAAACTTAGCCCTTTGATAGCCAGAAATATTTTGAAGGTGTAAGCTAAAACTATTCAGAGATATCTTACATAATTTCATTTCTTGTATGAACACTTTCTATTAACCTAAATAGCTATTCTATACTGATATTTTTATAGTTAGTAATCATATCCCCTCTCAGACTAAACCAGTCTAAGCTCATGAGATCCATAAAGTGTGTGATAGCATGAGTAGCTTTTCTTTAGACCTACTCATCTTTGAATTCCTCTGCTTTGGGTACAAATAGAACTGTATTGAACAGCTCTATTAATACTTTTTCACCTCTGCTAGAATATGTTTTTTAATACAATTATTTAGCTTCATTTGTCTTTTTAACAACTATGCCCTGATAATGGCTTGTGTGGCTTGTGAATGCAGTTATGAATCCAGGTCTTTTTCTTTCTAGCCAGTTATGTCCACAATATTCTTGCAAGTTTTTAAGTACCTGACCTTGCCCTTTGCTTTATTTAACTCCTTGATTCATACCCCTTATGTCATGTATGATATCACTGCTCTCTGCTGTATCACTACATTTTTTGAACTGTGAATCAGCATCACCTTTCTTTAGAGCACACTGCTGAATTAAGAGCACGTGAGATGTAGAACTGGGGCTGCAAAATGATCTGTAGCACTGGCTGAGTGTCTTCCTCATCTGCAGGGACTTGGTCTGTAACAAACCTACAGAAGATGCAGTCAGAAAGTTTTCATCTTTCAGCTCATGGTAGCAGATAACTTAACTCTGAATGTCTTCAGTTAAATCCCCAACATACCCGTCATGTTGGTTTCCACAGTGTTGCAAGATCTTGTGCTATGCTGGACTGTTTCAGTGTGTGCACACTTCAAGGTACTCAGCATATGTTAAGACAAAGCTGCTTTGCTCAGGGCAGCTTTTCAGCAATGTACATTTCTAGATGTGCCCATGCTGAATTCTTTGCAGGACTGTAGCCTAAATCACTTTCAGTTTGATTGTGATACAGATGAAGTCTATGTCAGGCTGTGTAAGGGTATTTATGCTTCCCTGTGTGTGTAGGATTTGGAGGTCACCTGCTGTGACCCACTGTCATTCCATTAATGAAACTGGAGCAAGCATGCTTTACTTCAAAGCAGTGGAACTCCACATGGACAAAATGTATGCCTATATGGAGCTCTTCAAAAAAGCAGGATTTTATGCAATATTACTAAATCTGCTAATCTAGACAAAGACTGGAAATTCTGCTTACTTGCAAAACCTGAAACTGGTCAAATTCCGTATTAAAATTGTGTATTGCAGGATCCCACTGTCCTATTCAGTAATTCAAGTGAGGTTACACCAGGGGATGAGTCTGGCCAGTTAATTTACCGTTGATGACAGCAGTTGTGCCGCTGATCCACACAATTGGATTGTGTTTTGGCATTGGAGGGACTCTGGGGAATCTCACGTGATCTGTGCTGTGAAATTAATTTGATAATGCGCCATTGTTTTTCCTGAGCTTGCTCATTCATTCCCTGCTGAAGCTAAGGCCCTCAGGATCGGATTCATCACGTTTAGAAACCAACTACAGCTTTCCATTTACAGGATGTCAAAATCCCTGTGTGGTCTTTCTCTTAGGGAAAAAACAAAGCGCAGCACTGTGTGCAAAAGGAGGCCTGATGGAGGTTTCTGCCAGTGAGGGGCACATTATCATCCCTCAGGCTTTACAGTTTACTGGGAGCACTGTAATCCATAATCACTGCCCCATGAAAAACTGGCATCATTGAGTTTCCTTAGAGCTGATCGTGGGTGAATCTGCAGGTGCTCATTCATGAAGGAGTTGATGCAATCCATTCTGATGAACGTGAATCCCGCCAGGTTCAGAGGGAAGCGTCCAGTCCCTCCAGGCTGCTGTCTTTCTGTATCGTGCCTGCAGATTTTAGCTGTGCCAGCAGGAGGCATTGGGCCAGCTCCAGCCTTGGTATCAGTCCATTAACATCAGTGGAGTTGCCTGCACCTACACAGGGCTAACTTTGGCCCACTGTGGTTAAACTTCTGTCAGTATTTCCGCTAAGCCCTTTTCTTTATTCATGGGTTTAGAAGCTGGCTGTAAAAATGTGCTCCATGCTGACATTTGGCATACAGCATCTCCTCATCCTGGGAGTACAGAGTATGGATTTTCTCCTTCTGCAAAACAAAATAAAACAAATAGAATACCCAAACCCCATTGAGGAATTTTAGTCTGATATCCTGGATTAAAAATAAGTAGGAATTTGTTTCAGACTCTTTCATATTCACCTGTGTCTCTGGGGTGGATTTGTGTTAAAGATTATCATATGAATTTGTGCGTACATACAGAGGCTCTGTTTTTGTGTGTGATGAGAGCTTATATCGCCGATTTTGGTAGTGGGGTGCCATGGCCCTTTTAGAAAATGCAGTGTGTTGCTCAGGCCACTGCATCTGTAAATCAGTAGCTTGTGCTAAACAGGGAGCTTCTTTGTGATTCCAGATCCCTTATCTAAATCACAGCAACTGCTTTCAGCAAGCATAGCTCTGGTTTTTGTCTTCACACAGGGATTTGTGACTTGATGAATTTGTTTGTTACTTTAAGTAAGTGTTCATATAGGCTTTTATGGAGACAAATCTCAGTTTTAGAGTTGCTTGAGAGTAGCCCATTGTGGTTTTACATGGCTTTCATTTGTTGGTAGCCGCTGGTGTAATGTATGAAAGCCACATGTGAATCTGTCATCAGTCTGAGTGAATGGGAGATGGGTTCACTAAAATTGGGGGGCCTAAATGAGTCCGTTTGGCAGATGTTTATGCCAAGGCATATTTACAGGAGCACTCATGAAACTGCCAGTGATAGCTCTTTGTCTAAGGTTTTTGGGGTTTTTTGTGGGGTTGGTTTTGGGTTTTTTTTTTATGCATATGCACGTGCTTTCTGCACTACAATAAAATCAACCTTAGAGCTGTTTGTAGACTAAAATGCATTTGCAGTATTGGTTAAGAAGAATTTGCTGGAGGGAGTTCAGATAAAAAGGGAACCTGCTCAGTGCTACTGCCAACACCCAGGGGTGAGGTCAGCTGAGAAATGGGTGCAGTAAGGGTAAACTGATTTCTGCCCTCAGTTCTGTACTGGATCCCATACAGCTACAACAGACACACAAGGGTAATTAGGAAATCTAGGTGTAGAAGGAGAGTGTCTATTAGAGTATTTATCTATTTCACCAGGATATTGCAGATTTTGAAAGAGAGTCATGTCCATGCGTTTTAAACAGCTGTAGTGATTTAGGTTGTTACTGTCTCTCAGCTGTTCATTATCTGCTGCTCAGCTGACTGATCATGTAAGTATTCCTAATTTGTTTCAGTACAAAGTGAAGCAGTTCGTTTAATGAAGCTTTTAATGAAGCTGATAGCAAGAAGGGATGGCTAGATCTTAAAGTGCAATTGTTTTCAGAAATAAAGATAGGACGATAACTGTAACACTTGCAAAAGCCTTTGAATGGGCAGAGGAAGAAGGTTTGGTTCAAATTTTTAAATACATGTCTTGCCCTATATTCATAGGATATAGTATTTTTAAACCATTTTATGGATTGCTTTCTTTCCATTGTAAAGGTCCTGGAAAACTGAGCCAAAGAAAACCGGGAAAAAAAATGTTCTTGTAAAGTGCAGACTTATTGGAAATTAAATCCAGACATTACAGGAAAGCTGTAGATTCAGACTTAACAATACTCATATTCCTTATTGCAGCAGTGTTTACATGGCCAGTTACAGAAAAATCCCAGTCTTCACAAATCTTCTTTTTTAGACTAGAACACCTTCACAGATTTATGGAGTGCCTTGCCATTTTTTGGCTCATAAATCATCAGTCCTGGGGAAGCATATGTCCATGGACCTGTGGGCAGCAAGACCTTGTTTGGTTCTTTGTAATGGAAATATCACAGCCCATCTGCTTTTCCAATTGTGGAACTGTCCTGGTTGGTGTCTCACTGGCAGACCAGATGCAGGGAGCACTAGACAGATATACATTTAGCATTAATGTACAGTATACAATCTAGTGCATTTTCACACACTCCTTTGATAACCCTTGTGCTTTAGCTTTCAGTGCTTCTGAGGTTGGGGAAATATCAGGCCCTGAGGATATGCTGGCTCTGCTTTTGAAGACTGAGCTTCAGAGGCAGCCAACGGAAGCTGTGGGGGCTCAGGACCTCTTAAAGCTAAGCCACAGGTTGTGCTGTGTTTGCTCATGCAAAATTAGTGCCTCATCTGCCAATAGTTCCACTTGCTTGAAAGCAACCCCAAATGGAAGGAGGCGCTTTGCTGCAGGAGAGAGCCCTAGGGCCAGATGACTGGAGTCACTGAATAAAGGAGGGTGAGATGCCCAGGGCTGCCTCAGCTCTTTTTGGAGGGTCAGTCCACAGATGTCTTGGATCCTGATAGGATATTTCTGCATGCTGCACACCCGCACCAGCTGAAGATCTATGGCCAAGGGATGAACATATTCTGCTGCATGGAGACCTATTGTTACATTATTGTTTTCAAAACAGAATGTAAGATCCAATGTTGCCATTATGTTTTCCATATGTTTTTTTGTTTGGATTAAAACCTCAAAGCTAGTTTGACTTTTATCTTTAGTAAATTTCTCTTTCCAGCTCTGTGTTTTCTTCATTACTGTCTTTCCTCTGTATTCCTGGAATGATTTTAAATATTTGCACAGAAATTAAAAAAAAGTGTAACTGTTTCTAAGATTCCCCCTTGTGAAGAAAAGCTTGGTATTAATATAAATGTAGGATAAATAACCAATTTAACTTTGAAAGCACTTTGTGATGCTCAGCATATCATAGAACCTGTATTTGTTAAAACAATGCAGCATTTTTCATGGCTGCTGGTTTTTACTGCTCTACCCTCTGAATGTCCTTCACTGAGTTTCTGACCATTTTGGTACCTGAGCACATTACAGTATCTGATGCATTAGAGTATTATGAATTTCTTTGCTTATTAAATATATGACTTAGTTCAACCTGAAATTATGTCCAAAATGCAGGAATTACAGGTGATATTCTGTACCCTGAGTAATTCAGAAGGTCATCATAGCTTAATCTGTCTGTAAAATATAATAGTTTGTCTAAACTTGTGCAAGTATTTTAAAGTGCTGCAAGGTACTAAGTATTCTAAACAGAGTGAAGAGCCATCATTAGAGAGGAAATGAAAACAGCCTGGCTTGCTTGGCCCAGCAGAGCTGAGGTGGAAAAGGGATATAAGTGTTCATAAATATATCACAAGTGTTAATAGCAGGGAAGGAAAGAACAATTTAAGCTAACATACTAGGCTGGCACAGGATGAGGTGTGTATGCAGTGGTTGTGAGTTCAGACTGGGAACTGTAATGTTCCAGCCACTAGAGAAGTGAGAGGCAGTTTTCTGTCACAGCCTCTGAAAGAGAGAGTGTGTTTAGTGGGGATGATGGTTGTTTATGAAAAGGATCAATAGTGTGGTTGTGTGTGAGAGTGACAGACAGGGTGACCCAGCAGAGTTCAATAAAGGAGCACAAACAGCCAAACTTTTGTTATAGGCATTGAAGTGTCTGATTCAAACAAACACCAGCAACACTGCAGTTCAACTTGTCCTTAGCTTACCCCACTGCATACATTTCCATGACTTTGTAGAGGGTGAGGTCTGGATACTATGCGTAAGATTTTACCTTACCTTTAAAGTAAAACTTGACATTCTCATGATGGCCAGCAGACTGCATGGGAGGAAAAGAAGTATGTTCTCCTGCTTGTCACTACTTTATTTAGACATGGCTGGGTAGAATAAATCTCTTGAGTTATCTTCCATATGCAGTACTCTGTATCTTATGAATCCCTTGAGTGAAGTTTAATGAGAAAGCAAGGTCATAGAACAATAATGGGAAATTGCTGTGTTCAGCTATGAAGAGAAAAAGATTGATCCAGTCAATAGCCATTCAAGTTGGAGGAAACCTTTACATTGATTTCAATGAAACTGGATCAGAGCCTCAGTGAGTAAATTACTGTCTGGTCTCAGCACTGTGTCTGTCTAGTATCGTGATATAACACAATTATATCTGTGAGGACATTTTGCTCAGTGTTTGTGCTGTAAGGCATTAAGAATAAAAGAAAAAGTGATCCCAGTTGGAGCATTCTCCACACTGCAGAGGTCATTAATTTTTATCTGGAGCTGTGAAATGTAATTCAGAACTCTATAGAAAATGGACATTGGCGTTTGTGAGCTCTTTTTTAGGAGCAGTCGTTTTCCTTCTCAAAAAAAAAAAAGCAGATAATCACTTTTCTTCAATCAGTAAGGAGAGCTCTGTACGTGAGTGGTTTCAATCAAATGAGGAATTTTCTTCCCTTGGTGATTTAAACGACAGAACGAGTCCAAGCTGAAATGTTGGATCCCAAACCTATGACTCTGGGACAGGTTTTTAGATTTCTAAAGGTTTTTAGTTGGCACTACCAGGGGAGTGGCTGTCTTAGCTTATTCTTTTAGTCTAGCAAAAGAAAAGTTGAATGTGAAGTGAAATCCATACAGTGGTATTGTTATAGTTGCCAAAAATTGTTGGTATCTTTTTAACTAGCTGTACCACAGGCACAAATCACACTGCCTACTTAGGACTGCATTTTTGAAATCCATTTTCAAGATGATAGCCAGGATCACCAGGGCTGCAGCTGACTGGGGGACTGAGCAGGGGTCAGTGGCAGAACCAGTACTGACCCTGGATTGTCTGTGTTGCAGTATTTAAATCTAGATACCACCATTTAGGTCACTGAGCTGCATCTTAAATTTATAGCTTCCTCTACCCTCAATGGGCTCCCATGTCTTCTGAGTGTGGAGAAAACAGCATTTTTAAGAAAAGCCTTGTTCCTTTCATTAGCCCTGAATGTTTTTGGAATATGGTATGTTGGAAGCTTCCAACAGAAATTCCTCTTTTACCTTCTATATGATCAGACAACAGACCAAAACCAAGCAAAGGAGAAGGACATGGAAAACCACATGGCAAATTAAATCATATGGCAATTCTGAACCTTTTAGGTATGCCACCCCTTTTTCCCGTTATGCAGAAAAGAATGTCCCATATACATTGAACTGTCAGGTCTTCAGGAACGGGACCCTCTCATTAAAACGCTGTTAAGTGTGTTAGCATTTTTTTTTTTCTGAGCTATCCACAGAGAATAATTGAATCTGACTATTGTGTTTGTCTGGGCAAAGAAACACCTCATGTATTCTCTTTGGTAGACTGCAAAGCCTCCACTTGGTATGCACACACTGCAAGGGTGGCTTAGCCTTTCCTCCCCTCCATGGAATATGTAGGGATCCTGGATGCGTTTGCACACACTTATATCGAGCCATTCTGGCAGTTTTTTGTTTAGTACCATCACTGTGGGTTTTCCAGGCCACACAGGGATGGCTCCATGGTTGATGGAAAGCTGATAAGTCTTTCATCTTTATAGCAGGTACTTGGATGTATGTGTTTAGCCATTGCTGAGTCAGAGACATAAAAATTTTCGGTGTTGTGTGAGAAAATACTTCAAGCAGCAAGGATCGTGGTCATGTACTGATCACATCTGTTCTGGCTGTACATCTACAGAGAGCTCTCTTAATCCCTGAGAGCCATCTGCCATCCATTTGCTGAGCAGTGCTGGGACCTCTGTCCCATTTGGTGAGCCCCTGTTGAAGGTGCAGCTTGTCAGTGCATCCTTCAGCTCACCAAGGGCCTGTGCTTGGAGAACAGGGCCAGCACAGTGTTACACCCCAGCACGGGTGTGTGCTTCCCAAGGTCTCCGGAGCTGTTTCCTGTTGTGTGATCCTGTGTGTCCTCTGTGTTAATTGCTGGAGGACAGGAAAGAAGGAGTCTGCAAGTGCAAAAGTTAGAAGCACGTTCCCTCAAAATTGCTCAGAAATGTAGAGGACGTTCCCACTGTACTGCTGCTTCCCATCTTCCACCCTCCTGAGACAGTTCAGAAAACACAGAGCTATTGTCACCATTTTCACTCTGTTTTCTCCAGCTCTTAAATGTCAAATCTGTGTTCCCATATTCTCTTCAGGCTCTACCTATGTTAGTGTCACTGCCCTCTTAGGTCAGTTGCTCGTTAGTTGCACTGTTTTGGTGCAGATGAGCAGGGGTAGAGTATATACTGTTACAGCTCAAGTTAAATGACAGTGCTGCTTCAGCTCTCCATTTGTTGTTGATGTATGGCTTTGCGGATCCCACTGCTTGTTGAGTTCCTTGTTTGTTCTGGCTCCCCTACTGCTTTCCTGGAAAGCAGGAGCTCTGCAAGCAGTTCTTTAGCTTTCAGTGCATTCCTGTCTCTAGATGAGTGATCCTCCCCCCAACATTTGACTAAATTAACTGTATTATCTTTTGAGTCGAACCAGAATATAAAGTCTGGAGCACATTGTACATACCTGGATTGTGAGGACCAACTGAATATATCCCTTATTAAAGGCAGTTCCTACTTTCTTTGCATTCCTTAGCCATGTCCCTTTTTTGGCTTTGGTCATAATCTGTTCTTTAAGAACTGAGGGTATGGTCAAATTCAAACAGCTAATACCTGTGGACCCAAGTGTTACTACTCCAGCTAAGAGCCCAGCTCCGTGTTCCAGGGTCCTCTTTGGCATATCTTAGCTCCGCAAGTGTTCCCTCTTGTCACTCTTTGTCAGATGTCACTTGTCACCCCTGTCACCTCAGGGCCATTGGGGTCAGACAGCTCTCATGCTGTGAGGAGAGCAGAGCTCAAATGCTGCAGTGCTCAAGAGTGTACCTTTGAGATGGGCTGAAGCAAAACTGCCAGGGAAAAAGAGACCTGGTGAGTGTGCAGATTTGAGAGATGTCTGTCTCCCCTCTCCATATTGATGAGTTTAGCTTTAAACTCTGTAGCTCCACTGTGTCTGGTATTTTCAGCAGTGCCACAATGCTGTTGGTAAGGCAGGAACTTCTTTAGGAGCTGGACATGGATAGTTTTCCCCTCCCTAAACTGACATTGGGCATACCCAGCAGAAAGAGCTCTCAGGAACCTCGCTGTTAATGCAGCCAGAACTGGAACAGATAAGACATATGTGTGAATCAACTCCTGACTTCCCCATGCATATCTTTGTACTCTGCCATTTCAGCAGTGTGGTGGAAACAGATAGTAACCTGAAGCTTTTTCTTCTGCTTTAGCATAAACCACGCAGGATACTGCAGTCATCAAATCAGAAATGCATATGAGCATATTTTATGCACAAGCTAACTTGCTCTGTCTCCCTAGGTAGGAGGCATTTAAAATTATCCCAGCACATTCAGAAGTGCTAATGCAACAGTTAGAGGGGTTGATTGTAGCAACTTCCTGAAAGGTGAGTGTAGTTTAGTGTATTTGGTGCTGGCCTAGGACTGGGGAGCTGAGGTTCTGTTTCTGACTCTGCTATCAGTTTTTCCTATGTAGTTTCCCTGTTTGTAAATAAAGACTTATCTCCTTCTGGAAAGCTTTAAAACCAGTTAAGGAAAGTCATGGGAGAGCTGTAATAATAAATAAATGTCTTGGTGCTAGAAAACAATCTGGACGTTTAAATTTTTTACTAGTATGTAAGGAGGCTCCTGTTCTTTCTTGCCTGAGGGGTCTCTGTTAGGACTTGGTCTTCATCATATGGGATGCTTTTCAAACAGGCAATGTAAGTCAGACTGAGCCCTGTACAGAGGAGCAAGTGTTCTGGGCAGCCTGATAGACCTCAGGCCCCATTGCAGTAAATGGGACACTGCTGCCATAAACAGTTTGTGGGATGGATGCCTAAGAGGCAATAAGTGAGCATTGCGGTAGCAGGGAAATGGAGGGGTAACTGGAGTAAGTGGGAGTGGCTGAGCAGTCCAGAGTGCTCACAACTGGATTTCCAATTCTGGTTTCACTTAGGAAAAAAAAAAAAAATCAGCTCTCTATGCGTGCCCTTCTGCTTCCATTTAAAACTAAAACTATTTTTTTAAACCTATGTTTATCTTCAGAAACCTGTTTCTGCCTGTTTTCATTTAGTTCTTTAAATTACTGGTTTAACCCAGTAAGACTTACCATGGATTTTCTTAAGGGGAAGAAATGGATTCTGCAATTTCAAGCCAATAATGATCTGTCTGTGTATAACATGAAAGAAAGAAATGGAAGGAATTTTTTGACAAGGAGCAGACGTCTGTAAACGAATCTTTTCTAAGCCAGCTGTGGAGAGATTTAGCTTTCTGGTGTTTCCCATGGAAGCATACTTAACTCAGTGCTGCTGAGTAGTTTCAGGTCACTTGATGGGATGTAATTAGCATTCTGTGGTGAACTGGTGAGCCCACTCATGATCTTGCCAGGGAAATGTTTAGGCCTCTGCAAAATGTCCTTTTTATATCACATGCAGCAGCTGGATCCATTGAGATATTTCTCCTCGGTTCACAAGAGGCATTTGATGCACGTATACACATGGTGTGTATATGGGACATGGTGCAGCCACAGGAGAATGTGACCACATCAAAATTGGTGATTCACTAACAGTTCAGGTTTGTGAGCTGCCAGCAATATTCACATGGATGGCCTAGAGAGCAGAAGCTGCCAGGGTGGGATGGGAAGCAGAGAAACTGGTGTATAAAAGAGCTGTGTGTGTATGTGGAGGGCAAAAAGCCTGAGATAAGTGCTATAAAATCCCACTGTGAGTACTCAGGGATTGCCTGATCCTGCCCATCATTAGAGGGAGAAGCTCCGTGGGAGAGCAGATGTCTTCTCCAGAGCTAGTCACTGGAGTTTGGAAAGGATCTCAGGGAAATCCGCTTTATACTCAAAAGCACATGTTTTCTGAAATGCTTTCTGACTGTGCATGTTCAGCACTAGCAATAATTTAGGCCCCAATCCAATACCCACAGAAGTAATGGGTGTCTTTCTGTTAACTTCTTTTTAATAGACCAGACCCATAAAGAGAAACAAGCATATTTTTAAGAGCCTGCTAATCTGTGGAGCATGTGTTACTTTGAGTGAAATCCCCTAGCACACTGTGAATGGAATGTTTCCAAAAAAAAAGGAAATCAAGAAAAAAGAGTAAATATCCATTTGTGGAAGCTAAGAAGCTGCAATGGCTGAAAAAGGAAAGGTCAGCTGCATTCCAGGCTGAAAACTGATGATCTTCATGGTTATGAATGTGCTTTTTCCATGTGTGGGAATTGTGAAGATGCCTCAGTATTAATTTTATAGGGGAGAAATTAACATGAAATCCACCCAAGCAAAGCCCAAACCTCCTCACTTTACCTCAAAATAAATTGCATGAGTGTACCAAGCAAGGGACCCAACTTCCTTACAAATAATTGGAAAAACGCTTTACCTGCTGTTTCATAATCAATACAGGGGTTTTTTTTCCAAAAATGTATTCTAAATGTAAAAAAGTAATCTGATAGTGTTGTTACTACATTGCATGTTTTTGTAAATTAATGTCATATCATTTCCATAACTCTAATGTGTATTTATTTTTTTTTTAAAAGCAGAATAGCCTCTGAGTATCTAGCCTGGTTTTCTGTAAAACTTCAGAACCTGGAATTTCATGTGCTAATTCTGGACTTTAATCCAATAATATATGACTGTGTAAGAACATACCTATCCTAGGGAGTAATTCAAATTTAGACATCTAAGAAATTGACAGTCTATGGCATCCCATGTTGAAGGAGTAGGTAAAGAGTAAAATGTCTGCCTTTTCCAGTTTGTTTGTCTAATTTCACCTTCTAGTGCTTTGATGTGCCAGATTAAAGAACTGCATAGGACCAGATACTGTGCAGGTACTTAGAGACTGTGATCAAATCTTCTCTTAACCTGCTCTTTGATAAGCTAACACAATTGAATTCTCTAAATCTCCCACAGAAAAACGTGTTTCCCAGAATGACCTTAAGTGATTCTTGGCCATTTGTTTGATACTGTTGCACTGGTGTAAAATTGGAGGTGTCCAGTGGAGAATCAAGCTCTGTGCTTTATTTATTTTGTAGAGGCTCTTGTTCTTGGAAAAATATTAGGCTTTAAATACCTTTCAAAATGTGACCAGCTCTGTATTTCTGCCAGAGAAAAACTGACAGTTGTCTAGAAGCATCTTCCCGTGTAAATTCACATTTTTAAGTATTTGCATACTGGTAAATGTTTCAGAGAGGCAGTTATGGTGAAATAATGTTCACTGAGCCTCTGTGATGCTTGAAAAGCTCTGAAAGAACCAGAAAATGTTCTTTCAGAGAACGTTTGGACCAGTGTGGTATGAATGCCAATATGATGTTTTTATCAGCTAGGTAAGTGAATCATCTATCTTGATGATGCTGTTGCTGATGAAATCAGTAGGGAATCCTCCTCAGACTCCCATGGAAGGAAGAGAGTATCTAAGCACTGTCATCTTCTTGGAGGCTGTACCTGCTCAATCCAGCCATCTCCATTCTCTGACAACTGCACTTCTTGGGAAATCCAAGCATTAAAGTAATACTGTGCTATAAGTATTGACTTTTTGCTGAGATCTGGCTGCAGATTTTGCTGGCCCAGGCAGAAGAAGGTCCCTTGATGTTTGTTCAGTGTTCCAAAGTTGCCTCTTGGTTGCAGTAGCACAGGATCAGAACTGACAGCCATCAAAACCATCAGAGTTTAGAAGTTCTCCTCTGTGTCATTCCCTAGACATAGCACTCCAAAGCCCCATTTCTCCTGGTGTCTGCCTCTGACAGCAGGCGGCTGAAGATGCTCAGGGCAGAACCTATGCAGCATGCACTGCATCAGTCTATAGAGAATTCATCCCTGGAAAGTTCTCCCTGCATCCAGGAGTGATGTCTTCTTTAGTGCTTCTACCTTGACCCTTTTTAAAGTTATATTGTTTGAGCTCATCTTCACCAGAAGATAAATCCACATTTCCTAGCTCATGCCAGTGTTAGATTTAGGAATTCAACCCACCTGTAGAGATGGTGGTAAAGTGTTAAGTCCTTGTTGTTTAAAGTGTACCATTTGTGTATGGCTTGGGATCTTATGTCTTCTGGAAGAGGAGATGAATTAAGGGATTAAGGTTTAGTCAAAGAACCATAACATGTGTGCTCATATATATATTTAAAGGTGGAAAGTAGGTTCTGAAAGGAAATTCAGATCCCTTATCTGACTCTAATTAAAAGCAAAGTACAGTGTACAAAATTTTGGGGTTTTTTATTTCCTGGTTGTACAAAGGAATAATTAATCTGATGTTGGGGAAGTTATACCTGGTTGATAACCAAGTAAATGATAGCAAAAGTGAGCCTCCTTCTCCTAAGGACAGGTTCCCCAGAGGTTGTACTTGAAAAACTTCCTGGGACTACAAGTAGTCAGTGAGAGCTGAATGTGTTCAGGGTGTTAAATCTTATATACCACGAGCATGAGGAGTTTGATCAAGGCTTTAAGATAAGGTATAATCATCTGTGCTCAAAAAAGTTTAAATTCTTCCCCTGTAGGCAGGAAGCTGTAATGCATAACACGTACATGAACATTGTCAATATCCAGCTACTACAATTAGTACAACCGTAGCTGAAGTTGCATTGATCCTGAATGAAGAATTCCTGTTTATGGCTTGCAGAGGCAGTTTGCCTGCAGGATCCACTGGGGTTGGCACATTAAGCACTCTTCAGCCTAAATGCATGAACTTCAGCCTCTTTCGCTCTGCTTAGGTCTGCTTGTATTTCAGATAAACCACCAGCAGCTTGATGTTTATAGTGAAATGTAATCTGAAAATCAATGTTCCCTTGTCTGCTTTCGCTATTGCGCTCTGTTGCTCTTTGTGGTGTTATGTTATTAAAATTACGTCAGGTGTGTAGCTGTATTGTTTGATTTGGTAGTTGAAACACAGATAACACTTGGATTATTGGGTCAGACGTATTTATTATCTGCTCAGAGAGGCTGGATATCTGATGTGAATTTCTGGAAGTGTCTGAGTCAATTTCGCGCGATGAGGACAGCTTCCCCATCATTGGCTGCTGTGTGCAGACAGTCCTCTGGCCGCCGCTTACCTTTCCTTTATTGTCTGCTCCGCTGGAGCGTAATGAGCGTGTATATTGGAAATTGCTCCTTGTCTCTGTGGTGAGAGGCAAAAACCTGTAGATGGAATCCAGCATCCACTGACTCCCTGGCAGAGGAAGAAGGGAATAGATGTTTTCTGAACCTTTGTACATGCTGTGTGGGGCTGGCACTTGACTTGGAGCTCAGACACTTCTGTCTGCACTACTGAGGGTCAAGGGAGTGGCATGTGTTGATACAGGAGAATAGCTCCAGTGAGCAGGATGGTCATGAGCACTGAGCAACTGGGTGTGTTAAAATGACGTGCTGTGACACCTGCCTTACTGTTACCTTTCTGCCGTGTCCGTGCTGCGCTCAGTGTCTGTGGACGCAGCCTCTGTCCTCGCTCGGGGTGTGCCTCGGGGCGGTGGGGCAGCCCCTCCCTGTGTCAGGCTGGAGTTCCGGCCGGCAGCGGATGGTTTGCCACGGAGCGCAGCTCACCTCGGGCACAGCAGCGTTGAGCAGCATTTCTCGGAAATGCCCTGGTGAGCCCGGGAGGGGCCTGTTTAGCAATCCAGAGCCAGGTGATGACACCAGGGTGATGCCTTTTTGGGTTAATTAGTCTTCCTTGGAAGCAGGTTGCATCAGCTTGGCAGTGTGGTTGCATTGCTCCCAGGTGCCAAACAGACAGTGATTATGTTTCTCTCAAGGCTCAGCGTAGCTTGTCGAGAGCTGTCTTGGGTGTCTGCCCAGCGGTGCACTCCAGACACCTACTCCTGGGGATGGAGGCAAGTTTAAACAGACTCATCTGTGCACGGTGAAGAGAAGAGAATCATACATACCAACTTCACAGTGTGTGGTTGGACTTGTGCAAAGGAGTCACAGCCAGGATAAACAATTGGGCCTCACTTTGGAAGCTGAGTGATGGAGAAGTACATGTGTGCCTGGTGGCCCAGTTTATAGAAGCCAACACATGAAAAATCCCCAACCCCTTCCCTCTCTTCAGTGCTCAGTTCACAGGCAGAACCCTGCAGGTTCAGAGAGACTTCAAATGATCAAATCCCTTACAAACTGGCATTCAACTACCTTTCCCTCCCCA
This sequence comes from Cettia cetti, assembly GCA_013401135.1. Classification (NCBI taxonomy): domain Eukaryota; kingdom Metazoa; phylum Chordata; class Aves; order Passeriformes; family Sylviidae; genus Cettia; species Cettia cetti. Next base: position 77,632 of record VZUI01029294.1, on the reverse strand, counting down.
AGAGCCGGCTCCCTGATCAGCCTTTTCTTGTAGAGGGATGCAGGGCTGTCCTGCACCTCAGCTTCTTCACTCAGGTGCCTGTAAGCTGGAGAGGGCAGGTACAATGCCTTCCAAGGGAGGAGATGGACTCAGCCAGCAGCTGCTGAACTTCCCTATCAGGACCTGACACAAGCATAAAACATTGAACCCAGGTTCACCTGAAGTCTTAAAAATACTTTACAAAGCTGTAGGCATATTACTCACTAAAACAGATTGCACCTGGCCAACCCTTGCAGCTGTACATCAAAGGGATGTACACAGAGAGGAGGGAATGAGAAAGGGAGCTGGGGAGAGATTTCTCATTAGATTGTTATCTGGGAGATGATGCTTGGCTCAGCAAGCCTGTTGCTTCCAAGGTTATAGTTGACAGTTTGTTTTTTTGCTGCCACTTTTGCTTCTGGCTCCTGAGCCTGACTTCTCAGATCTTCTCCCTAGGATCAGGTATGGTCTTTGTCAACACTTATTTGGCTTTTCTCTAGCAAGCTCCAGTTTGCAGGGCAGCTCTTTTTATCCCAATCAGCTCATCAGGGTCATGCTTGTAGAGAGCTGTCAGTATCAGCTGGGCTCAAGCCATGCTTCAGTATCTTGTCCACCTGGGACTCTGAGGTCCCTCACATGGTTAGTTGAAGATTTTGTTTCCTTCTTAGTCAATTCCACCCTTGGGCCTGCCTACAAATTTTTAATGATTCTTTCCCTCTCTGCTAGTTCGGCTCAGTTCTCCTAAAAGCCAGTCTGGTAAAAACAACAAGCTCTTGGTATCTTTTGGTGTTAGCTCTTGCCTCTAGGCAGCTGCAGTGCTGACTGCCCCTGGGAGCTCTCTGTGTTGGAGAGAAGCTCAGGCTGCTATATCCCCGTCTGAAGGCACCAGTGGTACTGACAAAAGGAGGCTCGCACATGTCTGAGGGGAGCCCAGATGTTGCTCTCCCTCAGGAGAGGAAATAACTGGTGCTATCAGCCCAGGGTCTATTAGTGTGCCATACACCACAGTGGATATTTCTGCAAGCAGCAGTGCCTGAATGCATTTTGATCTACCTTGGTTCTGGATTAAGCTTTTGCAGAGTCCAGATTTTCTTTCTCTGACTCCAAATTTCCAAAGGGAACACCTGGAGTGGAAAATACTGCAGATGTCAGAGATTCAGGCTATAAAATTATAGAATGACTTATTTTTCTCAGTATGTGGTTCAGCAGCAGCTAGGCATCCAGGTATTTAATTTTAAACTATTAACATATAACATGGATTTGCAGCTCTATTTTCAGTGCAAATATTTTATAAAGTATTGAAATTTAACACAGCTCTATATTCCTTGTTACAGGATAGTTAAACCTATAACAGCAGTTTCTTTCTTTATCAAATCCTGTAGAATCCTATTAGCTGTTGAGCTATAAAATCCAATTGGCCTTTTTCCCGTAAGATCAGCTGAGAAGATGTGATATAAATTCAAAATATTAGCACAGACTTTACCCTAGGGCAAACACTGTTCTCTGCAAGGATATAGGGTCTTCACCATACTTACACTAATATTTTTGACATACCCTTTACCCTCAGTTTGAGACTGCTTTCCCAATCAACAAACCTGTCAGCTTGAGACTTACTTGATGAAGCAGTTGTAGCATCCTGCTGTGAAAGTAAGCACAGCATTCAAGGGTCATTTGAAGTCCAGCTGACCAAGTCCTTTCTTTAAGACCACTTGAAGAGGGAGGGAAAATTGGAAAAAACTCTCTGAAGAGAAACATTACGCCAAAGGAACAATTTGAATGAGAATGTTACCTAGCTGCTTGAAGTGGTGGAAAGAGATGACCACACAAGGTTAATTGCATCTGCAAAGTGTTTTCACATTTAAAGAAAGAAGAAAAATGTTAAATCCTACACTTTCTCTTGTCTGCCAAGTCCATTAGTAAGCTTCTTAAACTAGTATGTAGCTCTGTGGACTCTTTCAGGCCCATAGTCATGTTACAGGTGTGGTCAGGGTGGCCCACAAGACACTTGATGTTTCCCGTGGGAGAGGGGAGAACCTGTGCTGTAACCACCACTCTGAACAGGGGTTCAGGAATGGTTCTGGCACAGCTGGAACTAGTAAAACATGGCTGGGGCTGGGTCCAAGCCAGCAGAGCACTCAGAGCTCCCTGGCTGCAGCCCCCTCGGCCCTCAGGTCCAGAAGGATTTGCTTACACCTGGGAGTTGCTTGTAAAGGGCCTCTGTGGGGACTGGGCATGTCAGCTCAGCCTGATGAGATCTGGGGAAGCTGGTGCAGATCAGGTAGAGCTTTTCAGCATTGTCCCAGAGCTGGCCATACAGGATCCATGCTGATTGGCAGTAGTGAGGTGCCTATGATTTTCATTATCTTGTTATTGTTGGTTTTGTTTCTGTTACCTGGGATGTTCCACCTTCTTATTACTTTGGGTAGCTGCATGTAGAGGGTGTATGTGATTTGGTTTTTTTACATAGCTAGAACATAAGAATTTAACACACACCTTATAAATGACATTCATTATACCAATAAAAACAGCAACTAACCTGCTACCCTTATCTGAGATTGACAAAACAAGGAGTTAAAATTGTTGGCCAGCGAAATGGGATCTTTTACTTTATCTCAGAAATAGGAAAGTTTTAAAGGCAATTCACTTGAGATCACAAGAAAACCTAACCATCGAGGGGCTTGCACCAAGTAACTTGAAAACACATTGATGGCTCTATTGCTAATTATCTTGTCTTTCCATTACATGAAGGTATAGACGAAATATGTAAAAACAAGCTTGCATTGCCAAGCTTCTTGCTTAGTGAGTTTAGTAGCATAAACAAACACCTCCCTACTTCATGCTGCAGTAGGAAGCAACTTGAGGGTCTGAGATGGTTCTTGTGTGAGATTGTTACTTCTTTGGCAGGATGTGAGTCAGCAACAGGTCTTGTCTAAAAGACATAACAGGAGGGGGTGAGTCGGGCCATTTTCAGTTACCAGCAGGACAGAAAGCCCCACCTCTCAGCAGTGTGTAGTCACAGCCTCGGGCATGTTGTGCCCTTGCCAGATCTTGTATAGGAAATTCTATTTGAACAAGTCTGGTCCTAAAGAAAGACTCTTTCAAGGTGTTGGCAGATGATGACAAGGATCAGAGAGTTGTTCTTGATGAATTGGTCAGGCATGGTGTCACTAGTCCCACAGAAAAGATATTAAATAAAGTTTCTGACATTTGAAATCATTAATTATCACTTGGCATTTTTCAAAAGCGAGGAGGTCCTTGTTCCATATTGCATGGTTATTTCTTGGCAGATAAAATAGAATAAGAATGAATGTAGGATTTTCTTCTTTATGCTGTTTAACAGCAAGTGTTCATTGAGCAATGGCCACAGTGATCTCTAGCTCCAATCCTCCTCAAATTCATTCTCTTTTTCATACATGAAGTCTGAATGAATTCAGTGTAGAATTGTGGCCATAGTGTATAAGACATAATTATATCCTCCCAAGGAAAGTACTGTAGAAATTCAAGATCAGTATTTTAAAACACCCTCCAGGTCTGGACTCCTGCCTTAAAGTCTATCTGAAAATAAGCAGAAGTGCCAGACACTGCCTGTTTTGCCCTGCCGCTGGCCCCCTGCCTCCAGAGCAAATTGGGAACAAATGTGGAAATCACGGGCTTGCTTAAGCACTCCAACAAGTTTAAAAGCAAACATGATGATAAAAAATCAACAACCTTTTCATCGAGTTTTAACTCTCTCTGACTCATTAGTAATGATGGAGCTGTATTATGTAAAGTAGAAATGTAATATATATTAATTTCTTCTTGATGTCTCTTTATAGTTAGTAAAGAGTAATGGGGTAATTGAGGGGGGCTATTCATATATTGTTGGAGGAGATGAACGAACTTTTTCCTCACTGGTATCTCCTCCTGTGAGAGAAAACACATTCCTTCTCTGAGGATGTTGTGACTTTTGTCACGCTCTGCTTCTGAGAGTGTTTGTTAATTGGCACCTCTCAGATGAGTCTGTCTGTCAAAATCACATGTAGCACCTGGATGTGTAGTGTAACAAAATACTCCCAGTATTTGAGAGGAATCCAGATTTAATATCATATTCTATAAATAAAGACTCCTTGTTGATACGAGCTTGATGTGATATGCCTTTAATCATAAAAATGAAAAGTGTGCATTTTCTTTCTAATGTTGAAGCTTTCAGATCCCAGATCAAGACAGAACTTGGACCCACAAATAAGTGCCACTGAAATCGATGACCCCTAGACATATGCTGAATTTTAAGTAAATGCTTCTTAAATGCTTAAAAGCGAGCCCCCTTCTCTTAAAATCCATCAGATTTCATTTTTTGACTTTATTGGTTCTCTAATTTCTGTGGATTTGGAAATGTCCCTAAGAATGGGGGTAGACTATATAGTTTCCACAAAATGGCTTTGGCCACCGTCCTGCAGCCACATCCAAAGAGTGAAAACTGTTTTCATAGGAACAGAGATTTCTTGTATGATTTGCAGATCTATAATCCCCCTTCTTCACTTGTAGCAAGCTAAACTTACATCCAAGAGCAGATGATCATGGGAAGATGACCAAGTTAATGGAAAAAATCATTGACATTGGAGGAAGGGATCTCTATTAGTATGTTGCATTTCCCAAGTGAAGTGCATTGCCTGTTCTCATGTCCTGTGTTCCACATTAGCAGCCTTGAAGGTGGCAGGTATGCTTGAGCCTCTTGTTTAGTGATAATGAAATAATTGAACACAAAGAATCTCAAATAAAGCCTGCTGGAGTCAGTGGAAAGGTTCTTACTGACTGGTTTTGATGATACCCTTGTTTTCTGTTCAGACCAATCACTGAAGTAGGAACCGAGTTTATGAGAAAGTGTCCAGCATTTCATGCTGAATACAGGTGTGAGTTTGGAGTCCTTTCCCTGGGAGGTAGAGATCTGTGGATATTGCCAAGAGAAGTGTTCTACATTCTTACTTGTGTACACAACGTGAGAAGGCTGGAGAAGCATGTGGCTGAGCATAAAAATGAAGGATAAAGTGCCTTCCTTGCGCTGATGAGAGCGATCACAGACAGAGAAATGCACACAGACAGAATGAGCCCTTTCATGCGGGGAGTGATGATTTACTGATGTGCTGACTGCATACCAAGTGCAGCTGGGACAGGAGCAAGGCTCTGCCCTGCAGGGGATTGGGGGCAGACACCCAAACACCTCGAGTCCTGTTTTCTTCCTTGCACCAACATTGTTCCACTGACTGCATGAATTTACTGCTGACCTATACCAGTATGAATGTTACAATTTAAGCCCCTTCTCGTCTTCTCTTCACTCTATTTCCAAACTGGTGATAAAGGCAGTCAGTTGATACCAGCAGTTTGCACAGGGTGTGCTGGGCTGTCAGTATAATGTGTTTTGCTCAGGTGTGAATAACTTTGGTGGCCAAAATATGGGCCTTTTTCCTTTAGAACTATGACCACTTACAATGCTATAGACACCACTGGGTCCCATTCTGCTGGGTATTGCAGTGACTCTGAGGAAGAGGCAATCCCTTTGCCAGATCAAGGGCCTGAATGTGGTTTCACATGCTCTGTGACAGGTTAAATGGGTTGAAGTCAATGGAGCCATGCAGGGTGAGAGGAGAATGGAGCATCCAGAGTGATGGACTTACCTACTTAAAAGAGTTTTTATGGCTCCCAGAGCCGTGATGTTTGAATGCCTCACAAACTTAAAGACCACTCCTGTGAGAGATGGGAGCACTGTCATCTCTGCCTGACAGCTGGGGAGCTGAGATACAGTAAGATGAAATACCTTGGCCAAGGTCACTGGGGAAATCTGTGACAGAGCAAGGTTTGCCAAGTTAAACCTTTCCAGGTTTCAAGCTGGTATGTGGACGACTGGGCCAGCTTTCCTCGTAGCATGGGGTGAATGGGCTGTTCTTAACAGCCTTCTGTCCCCCTCTGCCCCTTCTTCTCTTTCTTGTGTTGTGACAGTGGGAGCTGCCTGCCTGCAGGCCACTGAAAAGGATCAGGCAAAGCCCAGCCTCTGAGGTGCTCATCCCCATGGTTGGCTGAGGTCCTCTGAGGTGCAGGCAGAGGATGGATTCCTGTTTCCTAGGAGTGTGGGAATCTGGGGTCAGCACACCAGCAGCCTGTTCATTACCAGGGTCTGAACTGTAACACATTCCCCTCTCACATTTCTATTATTTAGGGTGACTAATCATAATAACAAATTGATTAAGGTTAACTGGATAAAGTCATCTAAGTCATATTTACTGCTAAACTAACTGCCCAGGGAGGTGAATTAATGATCTTTACAGAAACCTTTTATGGTTATTTGGCCACAAGGTGCGATCTGGTTTGATCTTTTATGCAACATAAATCAGTTTAATGGTTAAATCTGTGCAGCTAGCTGTTGAATTTAAATGAGGGCTTTTTAAATGAAGTATGATGCTTTTTCACACACAGAGGGACATTGAGCAGGTGTATATTGCAATTAAATGGGAAAACTTACAATTAGATAATGTTAAGCTTGTGGCACTGGCTGACAGAAGCCCAGAGATTCATGGTGAAGGTCCATGATCAATCATTAATCCTTGCCACTGCAGAAGAAGTAAAATTGCAAATGGTTTCAGCTGAGGTCAAAGCAGTGTGGGAGGGTGATGCAGGTCGCGTAGTGGATGTCAGATATCAGCCATTCATTTCAATGGCCTTGGGTTCAAATACTCTGTTGAGTTACAGATGGAAAGTATTTGGTCTTGTGAGAGCCTTCTAGCATTTATGCTGTTTTGGTTAACACCCAGGAAGGTCTGGCAAAAGCCAGGGATCTGTTACAATAGGCAGCTACAAACATATCCTGGGAGATGGCTTCAGATGGTTGCAGATTTTCCAGGATGGGAAAAAGCTAAAAAAGCATTGGTAGCTCTCCCAGCCTTCCTGCACTTTAACACTGCTCCTAAATTGCCTGATGTAGTCACAGCCTGTCCTTCCTCATTTAGACAGCAGCGATATCTCTCCCGAGGGCTTGCTGTTTAAATAGTGAATGCACTTGGGGAGGCAGAGCCTGACAGACCTGTGCCAGTGCACCACAAGTCAACAGCCCCGATCTGAAAATGAAACCAGAGCTTCAGGTCTGCACACCAGTGCCTGCTGGGTTTCCCATGAGTCCTGTCTTCCCCAAAGGATGGAAAAAGGAATCAACTCTTAAATAGGACAGCTTAGCCATGAGCTTTGCTGGACAAGAGAGCAGTCTGTTGGACACACCTGTTTGCTCACCTGTTTCCTAAAGAAAGGGAGGAGTGCTTGGGATGTTGACTGAGCATTGGGAAAAAACTGCTTGTATTTGGGAAGGCATGGAGAGGAGTGAATGCTTCCTGTTTGATTGACTTCTGGTCCAAGTGCTTCTATGTTAATGTTTTACTGGAGATATTAAAGAATAGGCAAACAGCTGAGATGGGTGGATGTAGGTGAAAGGATCCATAAATGCTCAGGGAGGGATTAGTCCAGACAGAATAAGATATTTCTTTCCCATCCAAATCAAAGGGGTTAATGGGGCATAGTCCTCCTAGTCTTGTCTCCTTGTTGGACAGATGGCAGTTCCTTAGTTTTTCCTGTAGAATTCAATCTCATTAAGTGATTTGGCCAGATCTTCCTGCATGTTTGCACTCCCTGATGTGACCAGGACAGGCAGCACAGTGATGTGCCCACAATATTGAGCTGGGACTTGGGTCACCCAGTTACAGCCTTAACTCTTGTATGTTCCCCACCTATGTCCCATCATGGAAAACAGATCTAGTAATGCAGAGTTCTGGGTAAATACTGCTTTTAAGAATGAGGATGAAAATGGCTGTATAAGAGTTAAGCCTACTTCTCATAGCTGTAACTTAAGTTTACTGCTTGAAGGCATGCAGACTCCATAAAAAATCCACCTGTGTGCAGGGTCAGAGCATGTCGTGGGCACTTCTTGGGTTACAGTTTTTTAGAGCTGCCAGCAAGTTTGTTTTGTTCCTCTCCAGTGGTTCACCTGTGCTGAGGTTCTCTCCCAGTAAAGTCAGGAATAATGTTTTAACACTTACAGTAATCATTTACATCTTCAAAATGTGTTGCAAACACAACGGAAGAGTTGTCAACCAAGAAATCAGTTTTGCTTTTTTGATTTTCAACTTACTTTCTTAAAAACTGTACCTGAGTAGTGTAATAAATGCTGCTTATAGAACAAGGAAAGGAAAATTCCATGGATTTCTTTTTATCTTCTTTTTCTGGTTAAAGTTGTGACTGATGTTTTAATTCATTTTTTTTATTTTTTAACTGGCTGAAATCACAAAACAACAAGAAAAAGAACTTAGTTACATTCTCTCCAGTTTGTTTTGGCTATGAATTTGCAGTATTGAAAATTGGGGCTGTTTGGATTCTAATGCTTATACCTTTAGTTCATTACCTTTTTGTGCAGAACAAAATAGAAAGAACATCACAAAAATATATTATTTTTGAGCCTTAAAAACAGAATGGGAGGGTTCAAGATAGTGCCTGAAACTACTTCAGACATTATTTTTTTGTATTGCATTAAAGTTGATGCATTAAATCTCCCACCACTTTGGTGAGGTAAGTAAATATTATGATCCTATTTAACATATGCCTCAAGCCACATAAAAAAACAAATAGAGACTTGGCATACTTGGAAGCAGATAATTAAAACTGCAGCTCATTAAATGACTGAATTCAGTCCAAAGAGACAGTGTTAGGACTGGACTTAGACTTGGTCATCGACCAAGTCCACCAAACTGTAGTGTAATGACATAGGGACATATGAGAAACTGTACTGATGACTCTGATGGCATTTCAGATGTTCACTGTCATGATTGTTTCCTTGTTTTTATATCAAAGCTCATAGTTTCTGCTGTGTTTGGGCTTGTATGAAGGGTGATAACCAGCCTTAGATCTGGCTAGCTTACACTCAGGGGGTTCTTGCCTGGAGCCCTGGTATTGCATGGAGCTGGGATCTCAAAACAAAGTTTAAAAACTTGATTGGCTTCAAGTTCAGTCTGGATCATGGAGAGGATAGGATTTCCACCAAAGTGCACAAAGAGGCTTGAATGCATGCAGAAATTTTTTAAAGCGTGAAGTAGGGCTGTTGTGGCAGGCTTGGAAAGTAGTTTTGTTTGGAAACAATCTATTTTCTGTAGAAAGGCAGTCTGAGGCTGGGTAGAGAATGCCAGATGCCAATTTCTTTGTTTCTTTACCACTTAGCAGAGAAATTGTTTTATTTATTTTTATTATCAGGACTTCCAGGATTCTGAAAATGAACATTATGATTGCCCTGTGTCGAGCCTGCACTGGCCTATCAGTCACCGTTATCTATATTTCAGGATGGAAATCAAATCAGAAATCGTAGAAACTTTTTTCATTTCCAGACTATTAAAGTTGGCTTGTTCATGTCATTTTGATGTGAGGTTTACATCTGAGAAACATCCAGATATGGCAGCTCAATTCTGTCAGCAGAGAGAATGAATAGTGGTCATCTGAAATATCTGGCCGTGACAAAAATTATTTAGGGATGCATAGGTCAGTCTCTGTTCTGATTATAATAATGATTTTCTTGATTTTCTTAATTTGATGTTTCAAGACTGATTTTATAGATATGGGTGGCCCATTCTGCTGAAGAAAAGATGTAGTCACAAATCATGATAGCCTCACAGTTTAGGAAGGTTAAATGCACCTTCATCTTTCTGTCCCACTGCTCAAGTAGGAAACCAAGAGGAAAAGGATTGTGTGGGTACTCTCAAAACACTCACAGAGCATCAGCAGTTACTTGCCTCAGTTGTGCTTTCAGGTTTGCCCTGGCAGAATGGTCCAGTTAGAAATAAAAAATAGTGTTGAAGCCTGACTGTGGAACTGAAAGAAAGAGCCAGTTACTAAGCATTCAGCATTGCTCCCAATTAAAACTGCTATAAAACACGAAGCAGATGTTCTGAGGGGATGCAAGCCCTGGTGAGAAGCAAAGCAAGTGAAGGTAAATCAGCTCTGTTTGCTCAAATGTCCATATCTCCATAACTCTGCCAGATATGCTACAGAGAGGGAATGGGGAAGTGATCCAAACACTTCAGGAGCTGGAAGCAGCTTGCAGCTGCGGGAAAGGAGGTCTCTGGCTGTAGCACATCTTCATTAATTGTCAAAAAAGTTTACCTACTTGACACTGCTGCTCCAAGTGCTCTGTTTTTAGTCCCACCTGGCTGTGCTCTAACTCATTTTTTGCTTGTGCTGCAGGAAGGGAACAAAGCAGCATTGCCACTTTCCTTGCTTTACCCTTGAAAGGTGAAGACACTCCGTTAGAGGCAGAGAGTAAAGGCCTGTGGCCTGCACTAGCCCAGGACTTGGAGGATTTTTGGAGGTTTAATTCTTGCCTTTGCCACAGACTGCTTGTGTAACCCCAAGCAAGTTGGTTAATCTCCGTGTCCTTTCAGTGCTACAGTTGTAGGGATAATCCTTCCCCAGCCTTTTCCTTTCTTGTTTTACATATGAGACACTTGGGGCAATTGTGGTCTCTTTCTTTTGCCTAAGGCAATAATGGGACAGTAGGGCTCCATGGGCTGCAGGAAAAACAGAACAAAAACCCAGGCCACTATGAGCTGATTCAGGCCTCAGACAGATGGAATCAGAGGGTGGGGAATTGGTGCTTGCCGAATTCGGGAGAACTGTGCCTCATGGGTGCCTGCAGGAATGCCTCTCTTGGGAGAACTCTCACAGTAGTGCTGAATGTCTCTGTGTTTAGTGTGCTGGAGACAAGGACTCTGTGACACTGCAGTGCCACATCAGCCACAAGGGATAAGGAGGTGCTCTGCTGATAGGAGAAACTGTGTGTGTGCAGGGCAAATTCCTGTGAGTCCAGATTCCAGAGCAGGTTCTAAGCAATAAAATTCTACTCGCAGTTTTTGTTTCATTTTCCAGGCCTGGGACTTGCTTTACTTACCTGAGGTTCACAGCCCATCTCTTAAGGTTGAGAGGAACCTAGAGGCTAAAATGGGATTTGTAACTCTGTAGGACAGACACCATTTGTGTTCAGCCTCATGCTGGAAATGACACCAAGAGGCAGAGTTCTTACAGTTACAAGTCACTTCCGAGCTGGAAACTGAAACAGTTTGCCACAAATCCCTGTGGCTGCATTTTAAATGGCCTTGTGGAGCTAGGTCACCCTTACATGTTGTACCTGTTACAACATCATTGGGCTGTCAGTAACTCACTGCTGAACCCTCCTGAAACAGAAGAGTGCTCTGCAGGGCAGAAGCTCCCCAAGATTAAGCAGAGCACAAAGGGTAGGAGAAAACAAACAATAACAAAAAGAGACAGCTACTGGCCAGGTTTGATGATACAATTTTTAGGAAATTGTGAATGTCTAGAGAAGATTTCTGTTTTCCCTGACATGGTTCCAAAGGATTTGAGTGGAGAGGCAGCATGAGAACCTCTATTCAGTTCTGTGGGAATAAATGGAAACCTTGGAATGCTGTGGGACAGCCCCAGCCCTCCATAGCAGAAGAATCTTGAGTAACAAACCAGAAGTGGCCCAAGCATGTGTTGTGAGCCTGCAGACCCAGCCCAGCTGAAGAGCTCTTGAGCACGTTTTGAATAACCTCAGAAGGGTTTGTGTGTTTGATTCAGATCTGGCGTTACTTCTGTCACAGCCTCGACTGGCAACGTCCCTGCAGCGATTGGGGCCTGAGCAGCGTGAGTTACAAGGGAAGTTGCTATGTGAAATAAAAGTTACATAAGGAGTAATTTACCCCCCAGCTGTGCACAATAATGCTGTTGTAATGCCGTCAAGACGCTGTGCTGACTTCAGAAACCGCCCATGTGAAGTTTGAGTATCTTGTTTTTCTCCCCAGGCCTCACGGAGGGGCCTGGAGCCGCAGCTGTGCTTCTCTGCTGCCCGTCCTCCCCTCGCAGGCAGCCTCAGCACGGGAGGCACGGGCACGCAGCCCTTGCAGCAAGGAGCCCTGCGCCTCCCAGCACAAGTCATTCCCCACACAGGGTGCTGTGGTTTGGTGGGGGGGAATTACCCCCATCTCTCCACACTTCTGCCTGGCTGGGTGCAAGTCAGCTCCAGCCCGGAGGCTGCAACCGGAGCCTTGGCATGGCACAGAGCTAAGCGCCTCCTCGGGACTGATTAACAAACTCCCCTTTGATGCTCTCTGAAGTACAGTTCTGCGGCTCCTGGTCTGCATCCAGAGAGCCCGGGGTGTGAGTAGACGTGGAAAGAGCGCACACACCTGACCTGCAGGCATGACTGGCAGCTTGCCAGAGCAAAGGCCTTGCGGATCTGAGGGGCAGCTCTGCCGCCAGGCTCGCTGGATCCTGACATCTGCCTGCAAGCCCCGGAAAAGGCTGGGAGCTGCAAAAGGCTGGCAGCGTGAGCCGGGAGCGCGGCTGCCCCGTGCGGGAGTGGCTGAGCCTGGAGCAGTTTACAGCACGCCCTTGTGCTCTTCCCTTCCTTGGGCCCCTTGGACTGTTTGTGTGCTCATGACCCCCAGACCCTCTCCAGTGGGACTGCAAGCTATAACGTTTCAAGTGAGAGAAGGATGGTGGGGGGATAAAGAGAAGCAAGGGAAAGGCACCTAATACGATTTCAGAGAGCCCTCTGGCAGTCTGTCCGTGGGAGGCTGCCATGTACAATAAGGAAACGATTTGTCTGGGAATGATTCAGCACGTAAAATTCTCTCTCCCTGACCTCTTTCTAAGTCCCCAGCATGGGATTGTGGGAGGTTTCCAGCATAGGAGAGCCGATAAGGCGCGATAGTTTTCATATGCTTGGAAGAGAGGTCAAAGTGTCCATGCTGAGGCAGCATTCCCACTGCCGTGTGAGGCTGTGGATACCACACTTCACCTTTACTCCATGGAAGGAGGTGGATTTTGTCTTGCTTAGAGACACATTAACCATCAGAGAACCTTCCTTCCCAGCCAGCCCTTGGGGTTGTCCTTCCCACAGCCTCTCCCCCTGCCCTGGGGACTGTGGTGAGCAAAACCCCACCAGCAGCTGCAGAGCTCCTTCCCTGCTGATTTTCACAGGCCTGCCTCCACACTCTGAGCTGTCCCACTGGTATTTCCCTGAGGCTTCCTTCCCTTTTGTGGGGGACCACAAGGAGGGCTGGAGGCTGGAGCAGCTGCCCAGTGGGATCCTGGTACTGAGGTCTGGTTTTCAGTAGGGGAAATTCCTGTGAATTTTCTGGACCTTGCTCTAGATGTGAAGGTTGAGACATTTTTGCTTCTCAGGTGCTCTGAGAGTTCCTCCTGTCCAGCACTATAAACCTGACTTGCACAAATGATTACAAAACTGCTGTTTCTTGGCATTTGGATTTTATAGGTTGTCAGGCTCTCCCATCAAGTGTAGGAGGGGAAGAGGAGAGACAGCAAGAAAGTAAACTCAGCCATCCTGACTTTGCAAATAGTGACTTTTAATCTAGTAGCCACCTGTGTGTGCTTCTCTGTCTCCTAATATGCACCCTGACATTTGCAACATTCTTTATTGAAATCTTAATTAGCTCTTGGGGTGAGATCTTCTTTTGCTGCTTGTTTTCTGTAGTAAGCTATACTAATTCAAAATATATGGAGTACGAGGAGATCAAAATGGGCAGCCTGAGGGGACTGCAGGTCCCTGCCTGCTGCCATTGTCATGTGGGAAAGGAGCAGCTGTGCTTCTGAGTAGTTCCCTTCCAGAGCAGTGCAGCTGTCCCCAGACCTAGCGTTGCTCCTTTCCTTTTCATTAACTGAACGTAGAGATGGCCAAGATTCCTGACCCTACAAGTTCTGGGCAGTCCAAATTCTCCATGTGGCTGAAGGCCATGAAATACATACAGCATGCCTTGGGGAGCTGGAGGGGGAGCTGAGCCTAATTTAGAGATGGGCAAAGAGACAAAATCTCCAAAGGTGTGACCATTCCACTGCGGGACGAGGCTGGACTGGGCATGCAAAGTGGTTTCAGGGTGAGAAATGAGTGATGATCAGCTCACTTGACCTGCAGCAGTAACTTATGCCTGCTGCACTGCTGGCAGTGTAACCAGCTCAGCCTGGGGGCTGGGTTAGAAATAGTTCCGTGAGTGCAGCTCATAATCTGAGCTGCACATCACATTCACCACAGGCTTACTGAATTCACAGGGTACAAGGCCAAGGTGAATGAGGCACCCAGTGTTACCCACAGCAAGGCTGATGCTCAGCAGTGAAGAAATTCAAACGAGGGTTTGTGAACTCACCTTCTGAATGCATGGCTCTCCAGGTCCTTCAGAGATACCAGCATGGACTGCAAGTCATATAACTCTTTTCTCTGTTATTAGGTGATATCTATTAGCAGACACCTCAGTTTCTGTTCTGGTCCTGATGAGGACATTTTGGCCAGAAGCACTTTCCAATCTGGCAAGCACAGCAAAAGTATTATAGGAAGGGAGAGAAGTCCAGATCCATGGGGGAAATATTTTTATTCTCCTTTTCTTGCTGGTTTGAAAATAGCTCCTAAGCAGGATATGTCAGCCAGGAACTGAATTGTTTCAAGTTTCCTCTTCATATGTATCAGTTAGCAACAAGTCCACTCTGTTCTTCTGTCTCTTTTCTGATTTTGGTGGGAATCTGCCTGAATTTAGATTCCTGCTTGAGCTGTGAATCTGCGGGGTTTGACACTGGTAAAAATTGGCTGCCTTGTGGGGTGTGTCCATGCAATAAATGGTTCTTGTGAATCTCTTCTCTCAGCTCCTAATATCCAGGGATTGGCTTTGAAATGGGCAGCATTTTTGCAAAAGCTTTTGCCTCTCCCTATCTACAGTTTGCCATCACAAAGCTGGATAGACTTGTTATCAGTATGAGTGCCCAGTCTCAGCTCTGTGTTTTGTACTTTGTCCCCATAGCTGCCAAATGGTACAAACGTGTTGCAGTCTGTCACGGCCAGCAGCAGAGGAAAACCAGGAGTGTGGAGGAAATTTGGTGACTGTCTGTCAGTCATCATCTTCCTTGCTCTGCTGTTCATTCTGCTGTGTAGAACAAATCACATAACCTTTCTGTGTCTCAGTTCCTTCCTGTACAATGAGGACAAATATTAATTGTTCCCTAGTGACAGAGGTTGTGTTCATACTCACAAAGTGCCTTAGTAAACACAGGTATTCTGTCAGAGCCATGTATTGTTATCCAGCAGTCTGAATGATCAGTGTTTCCTGACATCAGGCCACATGGAGCTGCGTCTGTGTGGTACTGCATGACCAGCTTCCTGCTGTGCCCAGGTGCTGAGTGTGTGACAGCCAAGAAACAGTGGGTCTGGATGTGGCACCTGGGTCTGTGCTGCTACTTTTTAGCCTGGTGTGTTGGTAGCCATGGAGCTGCTGTGGCAAGGACTGTGTAGCTCCATGGGGACAAAAGAGGATGTACCAATCCCTCTTTCTCTTTCCATCACCCAACTCCAACCTTTTGGCATCACCTGCTCTATGAGCCCCTGTGAATTCTCTGGTGTTCAACCATGGCTTGTGATGGGATGGTCAGCAAACCCATCTGTTCAGGCTCTGTGATCCTGCATTTTGGCATGGTAGGGGTCTTGCTCAGTGGCAATTAACAATGTGCACTTCATTAGCATTTTCGCCATGATGTTTCCAAGCAGTCTGCAAGTGTCACACCAGTGCTTTCTTCGTTACCTTTTCCCACTTCACTGCTGAATTAATTCTTTCAGACCTCTTCCCAGAGGAGCTACTGCTCACTCACTGATATATAAGGATTTCTTATAGCCTGACTTTTTCTTGTTTTCATACCTGGGATATTGTTTCCTATCTTGCCCTGCCTTCCCTATACATTTAACCCTTTGCATTTCTTTTATAGTCCCTGTCTGATATTTTCTCTCTGCATTTTATCATCCCAATCTTTTTTTTAAGCTTTCCCAGTCTCACTCTTTTATACAGGAAAATGAACTTCTGAGTATTCTTAAATCATCTTGTAAAGTTCTGCAGACCACAAGCTCCCAGATGTAGCATCCTAGGTGCTGGCTAAAAATTATTCCCAGAGGCCTTTCATCTCTTTAAATACAAGTTTTAGTCCTTTCTGTAGAACATGGTTGCAGTGCTGCAGAAACTCCTTTTTCCATTTATGTTGAGAAGCCCAGGACTCTTCCACATGGACATCTGTGCAACCACAAGGGAAATACTTTATTTTAATTCTCCTAAGAGCCTTACAGAAGGTAATCTTCACAAGAACCCCAGGAACTGGGGTCTGCCACAGGTGGGAAAGCTGGCACACAGATGCTTAACTGGGGTCACAGGAGGAAATCAAAAGCAGAACTGGGATTGGGATTTTTGCACTGCTGCCTTCAGACATGTTGTTGGAATGTCTTCAAGAGGTTTTCTGCTGCCTTAGTGCATGCACAGCACCTCCCCTCTACCACATGCAAACTACCATGTGGAAACTGCCACCAGGCATGGATAGCTGACAAATTTTGAGCAGTAGGACTGAGGTGCAGCTTTGGGAGAAGCATGGATTTATGATGACACATGGTACATATCATGATATATGACACATAGGATACATTTTGTGAAATGTCCCTTAGTTGACTAAAAAAAAAATTACTTGCACCCAAGATCCCTCCTTGAAAATATTTTTATCTACAAATGGCCAAACAGCATAAAAGTTAATCCCTCTAATATTGCAAGCCATTTTCCCCATTCTTGATCTGAAGCATAGTGGCTTTGCACAGGGTGGGAAATCCGTATGGGTCTTTTTTAGCACTGACTTGTCGGGCTGTGTGCAAACTTGCCTTGATGGGTTTTCCTGAGCTTTGCATCTCTGGCAACACTGCCACAGTGCAGCAGCAAACCAGGACTGGCTCTGCCCTTGGCTGCAGGGCAGCAGGGTATGGTCCCTCCCCAACACAGCTCTTCTCCCTTCTCTGCTGCACAGGGAATGCTGGGGGTACCTCAAGTGCTGCAGTGCTCTGGCTGGACAGGCATTCCTTCTTGTTCCAGATGAGACCTGGGACTTGGGCTAGTCTGCTTTAGGGCTTCAGGTCTTTGGCTTTATCTGATCCTTACTGCAGTGTGCTGCTCTGACCTGTCTGTGCACCAGTGGTCCCAAGCTGCTGGTTTGTACACAAAAAGCTGGCATGCTGCTGCTTGCTGAATGTTGTCTTTTGGATCTTGCTGAGTATAGATTATCTGATCACATGGCATGTGGATTATTGCTTTTTAGTCATAAATGAAATGAAGCAGAACAACTGAGGTGTGATGTAGAACATGAACACACAGCCAGTCTGGGTCTTTGCAGCCCAGGCCAGTGCAGAACATAAAGGGTTAGTTATTCTTGCAGTAGCATGATTAGGTGCTATGAACACTAATGATCCAAAAAGCTCAGTTTTAGCTTAGGTGAGAATTGTATCCAACCTTTTCATGCCTGTTAACTTTGCAGACAGCAGAGTTCCTACAGGAGCCAGAGATCCAGGCAACTACATGAGAACTTACTGCAAATGCACGTAGTGTCTGACTAGACCTGACTAGACCTGTGGTCCGTGGTGGGGAGTTAGACAAGGTGAGACTGTAAAAGGCTGTAATTGTACACAGGAGATGGCTGTGATTGCTTTGAATGTGGAACAATTGTCAGGAACACAGAGGGAAAAGCACTACCTATTTGAGCACTCATCTCAAACTTTTGGCTAGAGTGAAGTCAGGAAATGATTGGGGGGTGCTGTGGTTGTCTTTGCATTTTCACCTCTGGGATTTGAAGAAACTTGGGATTTTGTGCTGCCTTTGGCATGGCTTTGCAACCCTTTGCCAAGTGTGGCTAAATGTGCCCATTTTAGCATCTAAGACCTCATGCCTTATTAATGCTTTGATGAGTGTTTGGGGTGAAAAGGCAATTATGACACATTTGTTAATCAGCAGCCAGGGGTTACATGAAGGGTATAGTGTCTACCCGATGGGAATTCAAGGACCACAAGGAGAGATTGCAGTAACGTTTGTTTAAAGGCACTTCAAGGTTTTAAAATTATTTTTGGTTTCTGAAACATAACTGCCATCCTTTAACTATTATCAATGGCATTAGAGCTTCACGTAGTAACAGCATGCTGGGATCCATGAGAGTGTCAGACTGGCTTGCTGCTACATGAAAAATGTCACATCTTGCAGCATCTCAGCTCTTGATTTTTGTCTGTTTTTTAGCACTTTGGAATTTGATGCCGTCGTATTATCAAAGGGAAAAATGTCTCAAATTAGAGCCTGCTTTAAACAGATGCTTTGCAGTCTCAGATAACTACAATTTGTAGACATAACTCAGAGAAATTTAAATGTTGAAGGCAGCTACACTCACTAAATTGCTGGGATCCACCTAAACTGCTAAATTTTTACTCCAACTTCCCATTACCCTGTGAGGAGATCTTTTCCTTCTGAGGCATTCTCCTCAGTTTACTGTTATCCCTGAGACTGGTGTCTTCTGTGCTGAACAGCAGCACTGTCCCCTCGTCTTTGAGTCTCTTAGGCATTGCTGTTCCCAGTTGTGTGATGGTGCTGCACTTCATACATCTCTCTATGTGGACAGAAAGCCTTAATTATGACACATTAAATGGAACAATATGCAGGGTATGGGCTAAACTCTGGGATATTTTTAGTCCTTGTTGGCCTTGTCATGGCCCTTGCTGTATTTCTCTGGGAAACAGTTGCTGAGTAGCATCATTTAGCTTGTCCCACATAACTCCAGGCTCTTGGAAAGCCGGTTTCCTGCCAGGCTTGAGACTTCTGGAATGGCTGTTTTCCCAGTGGGAATGTGCCCATTTTAGCATCTAAGACCTCATGCCTTATTAATGCTTTGATGAGTGTTTGGGGTGAAAAGGCAATCTTAGAATTAAGTGTTTGGGGGGAGTAAACCCCTAAGGTCATGAGTCTAAACCATGGCTAGGTTATGTGTGGCCAACATCTGTATCCCCAAGCTCCTTTTGCAGTGCAATTAGATCACTGGATCACTGCTGTTGATGGTTCCTGATGCATAGGTATTCCCGTGGAAAGGGACAAAAAGCATTCCTGTGACTGTAAGGAAAATGTTACAGTTGGGTGGGGGACAGGGAGCCAAATCAATGCCTCCATGGAGAAGCAGTTGCCTCAGTGCCACGGTGGCTGACTGGCCTGGGCTGTCAGCTGTGTGATAGGCAGCGTTCAGCTCCACATGCCAGCTGTATGGGGAGAAAGCCATGTCCTGGCTGGGGTATGGGACAGAGTCTGTCATGAGGGGATGTCAGGAGACTTGAAAAAGGGATGTTGCAAGGCCAGGGTGGGATTACAGGGGATATTGAAAAGCTGGGATTACGGGGTGACTGAGCATGGAAGCCAGCCTGACCTGGATCCTATGGCAGCATTAGCATTGCTGCTTCCAAAACAGCTTCTGTGAAATGCTGGGGTACAAAACGAGGGCAGATGAACCTGGGGGGCAGAGATGTGGCCCCACTGTCTGGCCAGCCCTGCCTGGCCAGGGCCCTGTTTCACAGCAGAATAGGCAGAAGGGCAGATAAGCCTGTGCTGCCTCCAGCTCTGTACAAAACGTCCCCTTTAGCTCAAACCTGAGGCTGATGGCCCCGCACCGAGATCTCTGGCTCTAAGCTGCTGTGCTTAAGTGCAGACACATGTTCTGCTCTGCCCATTGCCTCAAGCAATGGAAACCTCTAGCAAATGGTTGAGGCAGCCATCTGGGGATGGTGATGTCCTAAACTGCTGTAACATGATTTGCTAGGGCTGGTCTGGTTTTTGAACCTATGTGTTTTCACCCTTGAAATCTCCTCTTTCTTACCCTTAGCACTAAAAGCTGCCTCTTTTTTTTTTCCCTTTTTTTGCCTTTTTTTTTTTTTTTTTAATTTTTGGTGTAATGAGAATTTTGTGTAACAACATGGCTCCAGGAGCTGCAGCTTTATGTAGAAGAGAAAGTTATGAGAGATCGTATAAAATCATGCTCTATTATATTACATAAAAATTAAATAATACCATACTTCAGAGACAGAGAAGCACTTTTATTAGGTGAGAAAACACACATGAAATTTGAGTTTTACATGCATCAGCACACAGGGTGGGTAGCAGGACTGGGAGCAAAACAGGTCCCTTCCATGTCTTAACATAGAGAGGGGGAAAAGAGAGCAGCTGACGGTCCTGGACGTGGAATTCTTCTTCTACTGTGCAAAGAATTACATTAAGAATTAGAGCAATTTATTTTCTGCAGTCATTGCACTTGCTTAGCAATAGAAGACCTTTATATATTCTAGTGTAAAACTAATTGTCCGGTTTTAAAATTGCCAAGAACCTAAGGAGTGAATTTAAGACATTTTTTGGAAGAAAACACTGCTAGTCCCAAATTGAACCAAGACTTAGATTAATCACAGTCTTCTGTGCAATAGAAGGCATTTGAAAATCCATCTAGTTCATGGGAAAGTGATCTTGGAAGAGCAACAAATAAATAATATGACCTTTTGACTCTGCTAGCCCTGGAGCTGTGGTAAGTTTGCAGTCAGGCACTTGGTTCCAGACAGGAATTTTCATTGCTGCAGTGAAGTAAATCACCATGAGGAGGAGGCCTCTTTGGTCCTGTCTGCATGGAGATATTTTCAGAGCTCTAATTCTCTGTGGGTACCCCCTCCATCAGTGACACTGTAAATTAAAGCTGAATGGCAGATCTGCTCAGGAAGCCTGAAATACTGGCATCTTAAACCACCCTAGTTAAGGCAATACCAGAAATGCCAGCTTTATCTCTGCTGTGGTCTACAGTGGGTTTTGGCTAAATCCCATCGGTATGGGTTGAATTTATCCCCAGGGCAGATTTAGTGAGGGAACAAAGGGTACTGTAATGCCTTTCAATAGCATCATCTTGATGTGGCAATTGTAGTACACATTCGGTTTGCCATTCATGTGCACATATCTTTAGCAGTTCAAAAAAGCTGAATTAATGATGGGAAATAAAACAGCTTTTGGAAAAAACATTGGTTTTCATGATTTTTAATTCAATGATCCTTAGAAACAAATGGTTTTTAAACCTTATGTTCAGGAAAGGTAATTTCTCTGAAATTAATGTGGCTGAATTTTGTTTGTTTGTTTTGCTTCTGTAGCCAGGCAGAGCTGTGTCTTCCTCAGCCTCATTTCACATTTCAGCCTTTCCTGGAGCTATATCCTCTCCAGAGATTGTGTTCATTAAATTTGTGAGAGCTTACTTCTCCCGGAAGCCTCCACTCTGCTCTGGATAAAAGCTGGTCTATGAGTTCTCAAGTTAGCAGGAAGAAGAGAAAGTCATACTGCACGTTTGGCCTCATTTCCTTAGGAACCAGGAACAACACTCATTTTTGTGTAACTATGGAAACCAGTGCTTTAAAGAAATGACCAGCCAGTGCAAGTTTTGGGTTAAAACTGAGCATTGACAATGATGATTTCTCCTGATGGGTCATCATGCACAAGGGAATAAAAGGCCTGATTACCACTGAGACTGCTTGAGGAGACAGTCCAACCAGGCTGGATATTGTTTTGTTCTGCTTGATTGCCACGTTCTCCTGAGAGCTCAGCGTGACACACCTGGGTTGTCACGTGAGGAGAGTAAGAGGAGTTTGTGCTCTGTGCAGTCGTCTCCAAGTTGTCCAAGGAAAATATGGGGAATACAGCTTTTCTCAGCATTTGCACCAACAGGCTCTTCCAGTTGCTCACTGATGTAGCGACATGAACAGGCATCCGTAGCGAATGCTCTGTCTTTGTGGGCTGTGTGGGCTCTGTCCCTCCTAGGCATGCCAAACATGCTGAGATCCATTAACATGAGTCTTTGCCTTCTAATGTTTGCAAAACCAGTGCTCTCATCACTGTCATCCCTAAAAGTATTACGGAACAGTTCCTAGGACTCAGCTTCCAAGTAGTAGAAACCTCTGGAAAAGTACCACAGCCTCTGCTGTTGGCTGCAGAAACCTCCCCACCTTCCTCAGCATATGTGCTCAATCTGAACCTGTGAAATGCTGAAGAAACAATGGCTATAAACACACTTCTATGAAATACTTCCTTTTCCTCTTTTCATCCTCTCCCATGTGCTCTTTTCTTGTGCTTCTCTTCTTTTGGTGGTGATAAAGACCACCCCATATTCATTCTGTGTGTTTCCTCCCCCTCAGGCAGCCAGTGAAAAGTACAAATGGCATTTGATGTAAATCAGAGTAAGATTCTGCTAGGTTCCCCCTGCCCCCTTTCCATGCTCTAGGCATTAGTATAATAAAGGAGAAGGCAATGATTGTTATTATTTAATTTACATTCTTTAAGGCAGATGCCTTTGACCTGTGAGGGATGGGAAAAGCCTGGTCAGTGTGGCAATGTGTAAATATCTTAAGTCTGGACTGAGGCTGATTTTTCATGTATTTAGGCAAAGACAGGAATGTACCCCTTGACTTCCTTCTGCAGATCATCCTCACCTGCCATAGCCTCCCTTGTCTCCTCTCTGTGGGCAGTGATTCATGGGCTCACCAAGAACATGGCAGCTGCTGTGATTCCGGTTCCAGGAATGGTGATGTCAACTGCAGCGCTGTTCCACCACCCGCTGAGAGACGCTCCTGTAACTGGCCACAGCAATCACTCAGTGAAAGGAGAGAGCTGTGCCAGGGATTTTCTTGTATTATGCACAAAAAAAGCCAAACTGGAAGAGCTGGGTTTGCCTGACCTGTTCCTGTGCACAGGGGAGTAGAGTCTATTCCCCCACTGTGTAGTCCACAATATTACCTCCTACACTGTCTCATTTCACCATGATGGAGTGAAGGGGAGCAACAAACTTGGTTCTGCCCCTTGTTTTCCCTGTAGGTTTGCTGCACACAGCCTGATGTTTAAGTTTCTTGCAGTGAAGTGGACACAGCTTTTCTCTGGCAAGACTGAGGGAACTAGAACTGCGTGTGCCACAATTTGTTCCTTGGATTCTGCTCACTGGGAAAGCTGGTGCCAGCCTTTAGCAGAGCACACGATGTCTTACAATCAAGGTGTAAGTGATTGCACTATTAGGATTTTTTTCCAAGTCAAAAATGGCCCTCCAGTGCTGTAAAATTTTTCATCCTTGAAACTCCTGTGATGGGTGCATTGTAGTTCTTCTGCTCCCCCGGCACATCTCTTATTTCATAGACAAAGGTCCACCAATTCATTCATTTCTGTGTTTTCTCTTTTAAATACTCCTTTAATTTCCATCACTGGGAAAACGTTTAATTGCCCTAAGCCTGCAAAATGGTTTTGAGTCTGGTTTGTTGAGGCTTTGAGGCCAGGCAACTTTATTAACAACAGTGGTTTACTTTGCAGATAAATCCTCCTTTTCAGAGAACATCTTTCCTAAAGAGTTTCACAGCTGATTATGGACACAAATAACTCATCAGAAAAAGTTAGTGAAACTCAGTGCTTGGCAAGCCCCAAGTCATTATCCAGTTAATGCTGTGGCACCGTGCATTTCCAGCTGTGTTGCAGTGGCTCGCAGACCTCAGCAGCTGTTGCAGAGCTCATCAAATGGCTGTTGAGCATCATCCTTGATTTGTCATAAACCTAAAGGTTTCTCTGGGGAGTGAATGTTATCGCCTGCCACAGCCTGGCTACACTACAGCCATGCTCCAGCACTGTTGTTATCATACATACACTGCTTGTTTGAATTCCTTCCCTCTCCCTTTTTCTTTCAGTATTTTTCCTGTTTGTTGGGATAGTTGGGATCAGATTATTTATAGCCTTATGCTTCTAACTGACTTGTCTGAAAATGTAGTCTGGTGTATGCTTAGGGCTACCTGGCTTCATGTATTCCTAAGCTGAGTTTATATTTAAAAAAAAAAAAAAAAAAAGAAAGGATGCCTAATAAAGAGGCATAGAACATTTTGTGAACTGCTCAGGTACATTGTCTTTACAAAGGAAAATGGAGTTTTAGGTGTAAGTTACGGTATGAATAAAAGCTGTGTTTTATGTAGGATTTTAATGTTTGCTCTTATTCTGAATAGGACCAAACACAGAAAATTTCAAAACTGGAAAGGAAATCTTGAGATGAGGGAGGAAGCTTTGTATGGGGTTTACAGAAGTGCTTTGTTTTAAGAAATGTTCATCTTCAGATGCGTAATACTGAACATGCAGAAGCAAAACCTTATTTCAGTATGTTTTATGCTTCTCAAAGCTTTTCCATGTCTGATTTTCCCCTTTTCATAATTTCCCCAGTTTTCTTCCCTTTTTTGTCCTTCAGGCACAATTTTGGCAGAACTGATATGATACCACAAATTGTTTTGGCTCAAGGAAAGCTTCCAAAGATTTTCTGACCACTACAACCTTACTGCTGCTGGAAACCCTGTTTCTGTACTCATGTGCTTCTTAGAGACTTGAAACATCCATCCCATTGACTGCTGCAAAAGATGTTTTGCAGATGCAGGAGATCAAGTTAAATTTCTGATCATGGTGGCAAGATTGCTTAATCTCTCTGTGCTTTACAAATTCTGTGATATTATATGAACAACAATAAAGTTGTTTTTCTTCTTGGCTTCTATGATTGTCTCTGCAGGGTCTGAATTACTGCAGTGCCAAATTTCAGAGCCCAGCTTTTTAACTCAACCAACACTCCCTCAGTCTTTTAGTTTGGAAACACTTTGTTCAAGTGGCCCTTATGTTTATATGGAACCTTATCTAAAGAGATGGAAGTCACTCCTGGCCACATCCCTTTGTCTCTGAGAAACACCTTGAGAACAGTATTTTTCCTCTCTTAAGTTGCACTGTAATTACAAGAGATTTGCAATGGTCACTTCCAGGGACACCCAAGTACTAGTGACAGGGGAAAGTATTTGCGTGTTTTCACAGAGAATTGTTAATTTTGCGACTGTACCTCTTGCAAAACTTGCCTGTCACCACGCTTGGGCTGTGAGTGCCCCTCTGGCTGCTCTATAAATAGCCTGGATGGACAGAGACCAAACAGAGCACTTAGGCAGTAGGGGCTTTTCTGGACCTGCTGGGTTTGTGCAGGTTGTCATTGTCACTGTCACAAGCAGGCTGCAAAAAATATTTTCAGCTGCTTGAGATAAAATGGGCAGAGGTGGAGACTTTGTGTTGGCTTGAAACATTGAGATGCTTTCAGGCCAGAAATATTCTTTCTGCTGCCAGCCCCCTGAAGACTTCTTTGGCCTGAAGGCTCATGTGTTACAGCTTATATATTAGCCCAATAAAAGATTCACGATCTGCCTTGTCTTCCTATCAGTCCATCTCCTAAAAAATGTTGCTGCAGCTAATGTGGCTGATTTGATTTCTATCCAGGGTGTTTTAAAGCTGCAAACCCATGTAGCAGGATAGATGTCTGTCTCAGTCCTGTCCTCTGCCTCTTACTATGTATGTTTGTATTAATGATGAGATATCCTGCAGCATTAGTTGATTCAAATATTGAAAACAAATGTTCTATTTCCCTGCCTTGGGGCTAGGAGTGATCATTCCAGCCTCTTCAGTGTACAGGAATCTGTTGAGGTCTCTATTCTGCTGTGAGCCCAACATATGAACTCAGTTTGCAAATTCATCTGAGAAATGCTAAAATTGGCACCTAGTTCTGCAGGTACCTATACCAGTACTATCCCACGATCAAAATCCTGCTTTGCTTTAGAAATGCAGCTTTTTTAGACTTGGCCACTTGTGTGAACATCCTTCTGTCTCTTCATTGTTTACATCTTGATGTTTCAGTATCACCAGGATACATTAGTATGACCCTGGGATGCAAACAGTCCACTGCTGATGGACTTTTTTAGTAACTTGGCAACATTATCTAAAGCAAAGCAGACTCTTGAAATTGGCACATACTGCAATTCACAGGGACAATAAAAAAAGTATTTGTGGTACAGAGTATTTGGCACATTTGAAATCTCTGTTGTATCAATCTTAATCAGAAAAAGAATGCCTGGAGCAAAAAAAAAAGCTGTTTAATATTTCTGATAAAAGTAGCATTTGCAAAAAAAATACATTTAGAAATGGTATAAGAGTTTCACACAGTAGCCTTAACAATGTTGATAGTGTTGTTTATAAATATGTGGTTAGGGAGACATAAAATTGTAGATCATTGACTTGCTAAGCTATAATATAATTTTCTGAGCTATTTAGGTGTGTCGACTGAATGAATGTTTAGAATCTATGCAGCACATGTAGTAAAAATTTGCATGAAGATTATATTGATTTCAGGTGCAGGGGAAGCATTTCAATGCAGGATAGATGAGCTGCTGGATTTATCTGCATTCTAAGTTGTGGGAATGCAAAATTTGCCCAAGGGACCCCTTCTAGTCCTAATGTGAGCTGGTGCAAGGCAGTGGGAGGCATCGCACACGAAATTTATCCAATGACTGCAAGCTGCAGCTCTTGGGTTTGGCTCCTGGCCTCTCCTGCACATCCCAACAAGGCATTCTGTGATGGATTCCATCAAATGGCCTCATTTCTAACCCTTGACACAAGAGAAAGCTGCTCCCACAACTACACTCAGAGAGGTAGAAGTAGATGCTACTCCTCTGTCTGTTCGTGACATAAGTCTAGTGTTGAGTCACCATCATCTTTTGGTGGCTGCATGATGGTTTTGGCAATGGGGGCAGCAGAGTTGGGCTGCCAGCTGCAGGAGAAGGCACGGCCCTTGCAGAGCAGTGGGTCAAGGGAGAACCTATATCCCTAGTGAGTGGGCAGTGAAGAGAGCTGGAGGAAAACAAGAACAACATGGGGTACGTTGCTACACAACGTGGGGTACGTTGCAGAGAAATAGCACAAATATCAAAAAACTGATGCTCATGTGGTCATGTGCTTTTTATGATGAAGTGCCTCAATTTGTCAAGATCATTTTGAACATTTTGTTTCTTCAAGCCAGTGTCAAGATCTTTCTGTGTCTTCAACCCAAAGCTCATTAATTGTATGACACATGGAAAATTCTGTTTATCTCTTAATAATGTAATCCTGGGGAAAGCAAATTTTTAACCCCATTTTCTGTTGGACACCTTCCACACTGCAAATTTAATCTATTTCATATATGTGCATGCTAATGCTGTTTCTCAGTGTGAATTTGAAAGTTGCTCTGTACAGAAATCTCACCTGGTCATTGAGAACAAAATGCAAAAGCACAGAGCTCTGTCCCCCTGAGATGGTCTGAGATGGAAACACCCCCTTACTGCCAGTGTTACAGATGGGTATTTCTCTGGAGGGAGATATTGAAGGATGCATTTAGGAGTTTGTTGTTGCCTTGCTTCAAAGTGAGAAGAAAATCAATAATTTGTTAGGCTGTGAGCTGACGTCTTGTCTGAGTGCCAGCTCCAGTGTCCTCCAGGATAAGCTGCCAAAATGTCTGAGGGAGCAAAGCGGGATGTAAATTCCACAAGTCATTTTCCTGAAACTCTTATGTGGGAAACCTTTAGAAGCCTCTCAGTAAGGACAAAATCCTTCCAGGCTTAGTGCTTGTTTGAGCAAAATTCCTTCTGAGGTCAGTAGACCTAATCCTGAAGTCTTATCACTTGTTTACCTTGATGGGATTTGAGTGTGTGTGGGGGGAACAGAGGGTCTTGGGGCAGGGTGTGCTGAAAATGCTTTCCTGGAAGGCTGGAAGAAGACTGCCAGGCTCTGCAGAAATGTCTGCATACGTGAAAGGAAGTCTTGCTTCAGTAAAAATCACCTTTGCTTCCCACTTTCTGAGCAGCGGTAGAAACAGCAGGTGAGGATCCGTCTTTTCTCTGAAGGCTGTTTGGTGCTGTGGGAGGCCCAGCCCCGTCTCTCAGGCACCATGTATCTCACAATTCCATGTGTGGAATTGTAGAGGGGTTTGCACCTCAGACTTTCTTTTGCATCCTAGATGAAAAAAGCCCCCCAGGCTGGCAACCCCCTCTTATCTCTTTAATTGTAACACAGTCCATAAGAGTGGTAAATAGTGTCAAATACAGAAGCAGGTGAGAACTGAGATGTGGTTTCTCTTATCCTTAAGCTGGAAAACAAGCCCTGTGTTTGCCATGTGGCTCTGGGGAAAGAACCCTGCAGGGGGCTTTGGAGCAGTCCTGGCTCTGCTTGCCCCATGTGGTGTCACAGGGAAACCCCATAAAAGGCCCCTTGTCCTTGCATTTCAAATCATGGCATGCCAACAGTGCCCTCAGCAGAGATTTCTCCTGCCAATCTCTTCCCCTCTTTCTCCTTGCAAATTGAAATCTATCTCCTTTATAGCAGACTCGGCCTTTATTAGCCAAAGATCATGCCTCTTTTATTAACCTTTTACTAAGGCTACATCAGCTGAGTGAAACACCATTCAGCAGGGCATATGGTATCATAAAAGTCACTGCTGGTGTCACACAGCTGTGTACAATTTTGTTTGGTTTGAGGCTTTATGCTTTTCAGTACAGAGATGGGAAATGTTCCTTTCTTCTTTTCTGCCTTCTGGTGAGTGACTTATAAATAGGCTCTGGAAAATAGAATCAGAAAAATATATAGGCTGTTGCATTGTTTTTATAAATCCCAGGTCATGGTACAGGGGAGATTCTGTGATGAAGTTTCATTAAAAGTAAAGAAGGAACACTAAAAGCTGTGCTGCTGACCCAGGGAAAGTAAAACTTTGTCAAGGCAAGTAACTCTGGGCTGTCTTTATTCCCTGCTGCTTGTATAAAGCACATTTCTTACATTAGTAGATTTCTGCTTCTGGCTCTTTATAACTACATGAGTTTAAGAGCCTTTGACTAATTAAGAGCAGAGAGATTTTCACCATGCTGCCACAGCCCTACTGGAAGAATAATTTTGAAGTGTTTTGCTCTTTGGGGGCATATGAGGCCAAAGTTACAAATAAGTATCTGTGTAACTATACATTTACATTTATACTTACATACATAAATATACAGACATATACATATATACACATACATAAAGATACATACATATATAGATATAGACACATATATGTGCCCAGATTATATCTATGTATCCATATTTATTTTAAAAAAGAAAAACGTCTTGGAAGCGAACAGCTTTGGCAGGCAGAATATAGGTACTGTTAGCAGTCTTCTAGGTGGGTCTCTGGTTGGGTTATGAGTTATTTGCAAGTTAATAATGGAAGAATTTTAAGGGATTTGATCCTACAGGTGAAGAAGCACATGCACACATGCAGTAAGCATCTGTGAGGGATGTCTGTACTTACTAATGAGACAAATTTTACTACTTCTGTCCATTGATGCTGTTTTGAAATATGGGAGGCTGAGCCTACTAAGGTAGCTCAGAAATGTCTTTCCAAAATGGGGTTTGATCCAGGTCCAGAGAAGGGCATACAGCAAAGGATCACGAGTGAGGAAGTGACTGTGTCAAATTGCACTTGAACAGTGAGAAGGTAGAATGCATATGAAAAACAGCTGAGTTAAAAGAACGTGTAAATGAAGGAACAGGCAGTTCAGTTGAAACTCACAACTGCATTGACCTTACTGGTGTTGGCTGCCTATCTCCACAATAAATCCTTTATCCCATAGCTCAAGATTTAGGAAAACATAAGAGTTCCTAACTTCATTCCTGCTTGACAGTATGAGCCAGTGCCTCTCACTTCACTGTGAGCCTGATTGCCAGCTCTGAAAGGCTTGGGCAGTACTGAGACCCAATGGGTTTTTAACTCCCTGTCTAGATGTTTGTGGTGCCACAAGGGAAGAGTCTGGTCTGAATCAGCAAATCTATGAGATGAGTGATGCAAAATGAAAGCAGTCAGGAAAAAAAGCATTTATTGATGGAAGTTAGCAAAACACTGCTCATTTTAGTGAAGGTTGAAAAATAACTTTGTTGGGATAAGAGCATTTACAAATGTGTCATTATGCTGTTGCTAAGATCACACCTGTAGCATCATGCACCGAGATCATGCTCTTAATGTCAGAAACCAGACTCCAAAGGAAGACTGCACCATTAAAGGAGATACAGGAGCAGGAATGAATTTAGCCAGTTTCGTCTAGAGAAATGCTTAATGGCAGGATGATCATCTTAAGGGTCATTTAATACCGGGAAAAGGAAATGATACATAACACAAGTAGTAACACAAAGAACAGTGAATTCAATTTAATAAAGGGCAAATTCAAATTGGAAATGAGGCTAAACTTTTAGATAGTTAGGGGCAGGCAGAGAGGGAAATCATTTGCTTAATGAGTTAGTTAAGACAGACTAGGTAGAAATACTCTGTTTTCCAAAATCAGCAAGTGTGGTGTTCAGTCTTTCCTGCCTCATACAGTGGGTATTGTCCAGTGGTGTTTTGTCAGCCTTGTCCATCATGACCATCAGTTGCATTAAAAATCCGTGTTTGAATAAAGTCACTATGGTAGCATTGTATAATCCTTGTTTCTCTAACACTGAAGAAAGAAATTGGATATTTTGTATCTTCATAGTATAAAACAAAAGCTTAAGTGGGCTGTGGTTGTACAGGTGATGGAGATATACAGCCTCATGACTTTTGTGTCTGGTCAGGACCGTGTCATAGAAAGACTGGGGGAGATTCTTCATCGGGTTATGGGGGGCTTAAGTGCTTCACTCTTCATTGTTTTGAGGACAATGACACCTCAGAGGTACCTGTTGGAAATCCTACTCTTGTATTCTGCTCCTACTGTTTCCTTGAAGCAGAGCTAACCCCATGGCTGTTGTTACGCAATGGGTGATCTTAATTCCCTGCCTGCAGGGCTTGCTGCTCCAAATGGGCTCTTGGGCTGCCTGCTTACAGCTCCTTTTAGGAGCAAGTCTGAAACCAGTCTTGTATCTGTGTTGGCAGGAAGGCTTTTTGAAAAAGAGACTACAAATGTGTACTGCCAGAACCTCACATCTGAGTGAGACTGAACCAAATATATTTTGAGTATTCCCAAATTTACTGGAATTGGTGAACAGTGCAAGAATTGATACTGATATTTAAATCAGTGATTTTGATACAATGAAGACAAGTGATTAACAAAACTACCTCTTTGTAGCACAGATATACAGCTGATAGTTCATGCTTTGTTTTAAATATACTGATAGGCACAAAGTACCTAATTGATGAGGTTGCATAGGGATCCCAGCTAACAGTTAATGATTGCCAACTGCTGATGAGTTTTGCAATGTCTGAAAATGAAAGGGCAACATTCAGTGCATGGAAGTGGCTCTTATTGTCCAAAACAGCTGATGATTACTGTGTTTAAGAAACAGAATTCTCATAAGGATTTGAGCTGCTCAAAATTAAATGCAATTTTTCCAGGACCTTGATAATCATCAGGAAATGAATGTAAAACAGTGATCTCATGTCATTTGGAAAATTAATGGAATAATCTGATGGGCAAAGCTTGGTAGGGATCTAACTGTGCACTGGAAAATAAGTCTTTAGGCATTGGTCTCTGTCAACAGCAATGCAGTGGAGAAAACAGTAGATTTTATTCTGTAATTATCAGAAATGAAAATGGGAGGTGTCCTAAAGAGAAATAGAGTATTGCTTTTAGCAAGAAAAATAGGTCAGCCGAAATACTATCACTGGTTGTCACATGCTACTATGAATGTGTGTGTTAGAGAGCTTGCTAGAAGATTAATTTATTCCTGTGAAAGC
The DNA here is from genome assembly GCA_013401135.1 of Cettia cetti. Lineage (NCBI taxonomy): Eukaryota > Metazoa > Chordata > Aves > Passeriformes > Sylviidae > Cettia > Cettia cetti. The sequence goes on along the minus strand of VZUI01029294.1, from coordinate 46,132 downwards.
ATTGCTTTATAGAGATCTGCTTTGAGGTTTGAGATTTTCACTGGAGAAGTGGAAAATTAGCAGTTTCCAGCTACCAGAAAGTTTCAGATGGAAACCTGTTTGCTAGTCGAGTTTCTTTCCCCAGTGCAAACACATAAACACTTGCAGGAAGTCATCTGTACTGCTGTGGACATTATTTCCTCTGCAGTGCAAATGAGTCCATTTTTGCAGTCTGTCCTGTCTCTTGGTTCTGCTACATACCCTTACTGGATGTATAAGTCACTTTAGCTGCAAACTCCTCACTCCAGTTGTGAGATTTCAAGTTTTTGCTTCTAGGTTTTTGTTGCAATCAAAAGTTTATATGTTGCTTGGAGGACTTCCCATCATAGTTGCTCTCAGATCTCTTGTTCTTTGGTGAAAATTAGTAACCAAGTGTTTGTGATGTTCTGCGGAAGCAACAGCAGCCGTTGAACTGGCAGTAAATGTCAAAGAAAGACTCTGTAAAGGCTGAGGAAAGTAAATGCAAATTATCAGGAGTGAGCACAAGAGATTTTGGTGCAGTAACTCAATCTTTTGGCTGGAGATAGTCACAGATTCAATCCACCTCTTATATGAGGCATTGAAGCAGTTGGACAATAACCTATGAAAGTTATACTAGTAGTGTTCCAGGACCATAGGAAAGGTAATACCTCCATGGTGTTCTGTCAAAGTATTTTTTTTTTTTTGGACCTATATAGCACATGACCAGTGTTTATCAACTAATACGTAGCATGCACTGGACCCAGCTACGTAATTGATTCAAGTTTTAGTCTTTTATGCTGTGACATTGAGTTGCCCCTGAGAGTGCAAATGCCAGGTGGTCTTCCCCTAGCAGGTCTCATCTTTATCCCTATGTAAAATGGGCAATGCTTTGTGGGATGAGGGAAGTCTTTCCTGCTAAGGACTAACTTAAAATGCCTTCCTTCCTTTAAGTAGGTGTCAGTCACATTTTTTTGGTTACATACCATAGACTAAATCCCGTGTCTGCCCTGGGTTTGTAGTTGAACAGAGTCGTTCATTGCCAAGGGAAAACAGGTCTTTCTTCGTAACTGTTTATAGCTCTTTATTTTGTCTTGGCTTGGCACATTCTCCATCCTTTGTGCCACTCCTCTTCAGCTCACTAACAGAGCCATCATTAGTTCTGCATATAGTGGCAGGCCTGGGGATTTCGTTGCTTTTCTGAAGTTTCCTTCTTCACTCTTTCTTGTGTTCTCTTTGAAATTTGTTTTCTTTATAGGTGAAAATGGATGGGTTCTGCTCTGAATCTGGTCTTTGCTCTGTTTTTAGCACTTGTAGTTACTACAGGGCTGCACTGACCTGAAGTGATGCTGCAACTGTGCTTAACATTTCTGTTTGGAAAAGCATTTATAATACTGGCATGTGCATCTCATTTTTATAGGTTTACTTGTACTGTTTAGAACAATCTGAGGAGATTTATAATTGCTTGTTTTGTAATACAGACACAAAGAATTAAGTAGAGGCTTTATAAGTAATCTCTTTTTTCCTCCAGCCAAAGAAGCACTGTCATGTTTTCTTATATCAACTTACTTAGGGTCAAAGTTTGACTTCTCTCTGAATTTGATAGGCATATATAAGTGCTGCATCTGAGTAGTTCACAGAGGGATTTGGCACTTTGATTTTTAAATGCAGTGCCAAAAGTGTGGAGATAACAGTGTAGCTTGATGAGAATGGAGCCCATGCAATGACAGGAGGTACATTTTCAGCAAAAATTACTGTGAGAGGAGATGATGACTTAGGAAACCAATTGCAATTAAAATTGTTGTATAGGAGTTAATACTGGAGACAGAAAACTGCTAGCTTTTGATATTTGCTAGCTAGGCAGAAACTGAAAAAATATGTGTTTTTTGAGAACAGAGCTATGGAGGAAAGATAGCTTATGTTTAAGGCTCTACATGGGGACTCAGAAAACTGACTTCAGTAGCTTTCCTGGCTGCCTCACAGGATGTCTCTGTAGTCTTGGGGATGATTACAAAGTTTTCACCATATGTTTATGCTGCATCTAGTGATCTAGTGCCTTCATTTTAGTTGGGCTTCATGAAATTCTAGCCTACCAAGTAGTATTTATTCACTTGTGTATACCAGAAAGTAAAAACAAATGATCTCTGGAAAAATTAAACTTGAGTCATGTTTACACTGTAGGGATTCTGTGTCCTGGTCAGTGAGGGATGAAAAGTAGGCCCTTCAGAAATAATGACATATCAAAGTCAATGCTCAGGCCCAGAATGGGATCGTTTTAATCGTTTCAAAAAATGTTGCAACAAGGGAAAAGGGAGAAGGGGAGGTGGTGCTTACCATGAAGTTTATGAGCTATTTTCCCAGGATCTTTGTCACATAATTTGGGCAAGAGGAAGGACGTGAAGTAGAGAGATCCTTCCTGAAAGAGGACTTTATAACACCATTATTTGTATCAGCCAAATGCAGACGCGCTTCTTTTTTAATGAAGGAAAACCTTGCCTTTTTTTAAAAATAGATAAATCCTCCACGAACAAGCTGATGTGAAAATTAGAAGGAAGAAGTCCAAAGAGGCATGCCAGAGAAGGAAGTTTGCAGAATCCAAGGGATTCAGAGAAGGCTGCAGTGGGACTGTCTCTGAGAGGAAGTGTTTACATCACCCTTCTTGACGGGTTTACCTTCTGGGACTCTGACCTTGGACTGCTGCTGGGACATTTGTCTTGGACTTGTCTTCTGGGCTGGTGAGTTAGTGATGGAATGACACACATCTCTGTTGGGCTGAAACATTATATTTTCAGATTGCTCAGTGTGAAGGGTTTTGGTCTCTGATCATTCTGTCTCCTGCTCCAGTGATGAGAGGATATGTCAAGTAGTTAAAGCACAAATCTGGGAGCTGGAGGACTTGGCCGCTGTTCCTGAGGCTGCCAGAGCCTATTTGTGATTTTGGAAAAGGCAGAGAATGACAGACATCAGATGTAGCATTTTCCAGTGGCTCAATGATTTAACTCTGCTGTCATTAGATTCAATGGGACTTTCTCTCTTGACTTTGTTGGGAACCTTATATTTCAGACTTTCTATAAACCACGTAGGTACCTCTAATCATTTGGTTATAAAAAAAAATGTGTGCCTGCTGCAGTGTAGGGAATTGATGCAACTTTTTAGGTGCTGTACAATGGGCAGGGAAATCTTAGTTAACTAAAAAGGTGGATCAGTGCTGGTTATATATTACTTCAAATCCAAAATAGTGTTGGTGTGTTTTGCCAGAGTTCATTGTTACACAAGAACCTACTACTTCTCAATTACTCAGGACAGATAGATGTGATGTAGTATAAGCAGGGGAATGCTGAGTGGAAATTGATTAGTTTGGTCCTAGAATATATCCCACAAAATCTCAACAGATTTTCCACAGGAGCACTACAAGAAGGTACTATTTATAGTTTGTGCTCATTTTGTGCTGTCTGAAACTAGGAAGAGTTTCCACTTTGGAAAGGTTGTAGTTTCAATTTGGGAAATGGAAAGGCATTTTTAAATTCCTTATTGAAAATTAATTTTTTATTTTGACAGAAATATAAAGTGTTTCTCTCTGATTTTGTAGCATGATGGACCCAACACAGAGGTTTTTCGAACAACCGATCTGATCCAATTGTGTTGATTCATTTCCCTTTGGTCTGTCTGGCAAAGACATATGGGTCCACAAAATGTTTTTCCAGGGGAAGTGTCAGTTTCAGTCCTGCAGACAGCTCCCAGGCTGGGAGTCCTCTGAAAGAGAGGAGATGTGAAGGAGGCTGCAGGAATCAATCAATCAAGTGGTGCCATTAGCAGGCAACAGTCTGCAGAGATGCATTCAGAAAGCCTCAGAAATTCAAGATACACTGTTCCTTTGCAGGTTGCTATACTGAGCATAGACTTGGTCATCTCACAAGGGAGAATGGATGGAGCTGGATCATATGGTCTAATTCTGCTGCAGGACAAAAATGCACATCCAGAGGGATGGAGTGCCACAGTGCCTAGAGAAAAAAGGGATCGTCATGTGCTCCTTATGCTCCAGAGGCTTGCTCAAGCAAGTTTCTCCTGTACCCTGGCCAGTCTAGGGGCAGAGAAATGTTATTTTATTGAGAACTGTTTGACTGCATGTCAGGGATCCTAAAAGCCCTGTGAGTTTGATCTTAAAATTTGCTTGGACTTCCAGTGCTTTGGTTTGTGGCATGGCTGCTGCAGGCTGGGGGTCAGTGGCCTGTAAAAGCACTGGCCCTCTTGGCTGCTTCACCCGTGCCCTGCAGTGTGAGCTGGCGGGGAGCCGAGCTGCTGACAGGACCAGCAACACAGACTTGGTCCCCTCACATCTCTTCTTTGAAAGACCCAGTAAAACCAAAAGTCTGGATGTGGAAATGTCAGCAGATCAAGATTTAATTAGAAAAGAGCCATGTTGGAAATTTCTCTGTATCCTGGGTCCAGCTAAGAAACAATGCAAAAGGTGAACTTGGCTCAGTGGCTTTTATTTCCTTGATCTGCCTTGCCCAGAATGGTGCAGCTTTACTCTTTGGAGGAAGAACAGGAATTTTCTTTAACTAAAGATGTTTGCAGTCATTTCCTGTCTCTCCTTGAATTCTCTTCATATTCATGGATTTAGTGCTAATGAGAACCATAACTATATGTTTAAAAGATCATCTATCCCTTAAAACATCTCCCTCTGAATTTTTGACTCATCTAATCACCTAAATTAATCAGTGTTAAAGAAAAGCGTGCAGCTTGGTGTGACCATCCAGGACACTCTGTCTGGCTCTGTGACTTACCCTGCCTTGCCTGTGCATCCACTGTGCTCTGGTGTGGGATTATGATCTGTCCTCAGGTGCCTGCCATACTTAATGCAGTGTAATAAGACTGAATTCGGGACAAATGTTGGCTATGACAGAAAACTATTTCCAAGCAGCTGTACGTCTACGTTAGGCCTTTTAGGATCAAACTTTCATCTCTAATTTAAATCCACTGAAGGAAAGAGTTTATCTTTTGCACCTCTTGAAGTTAGAACCTAGAGCTGAGTATTGTCTTCAGGCTATCCTGGGCCCTGCTTCTGTGACCTTACAAGCATATGTACATGCTTTTGTTGACAGTCTTAAGTTAATAGTCATGGCTGTGTGTGGAAAAGGCAGGAATGAAAGTAATGCCTAGCTCCAGGGTGTTCTTGCAAGCAATGAGGAATGGTGTCTGAGAGGCACTGGCTTGTAAGCTGGGGCTCCCCTCTTCCCCCAGCTGTGCCACTAGTTTGCTGTAAAACCCTTTGCAAATCATTCACCTTCTCTAGAGGTTCAGTTTAGCTTTTGTACAGCAGGAACAATGATTCCTTTCAGCTCTGCATCCACAGTGGTGATTGCACGGGGCTAACGAGCAGTAATGCAGCCTTCAGGGAGCTGCAGTGCTGAAGCCACTCTAGCAAGTGTTTTGTGCTGGGAGAAGAATAGATCCTTAAAATATTTAATCAACAATTGTTGGGTGTAAATACCTCCACTTCAGGGTTAAATACTCTTCGTGATTTAGAGCTCTATTATGTCTTTACCTCTTTTGTTTATCTCATGTTCTTATCAATCGGAGCTTCACTTTAGACCATGATAAAGCGCTTTAACCAGCCTTTACTGGCTATAGTAGTGAGGAAATCTTCTGCATATTTTTAACCTTTTTAAAATAGTGATTCCATTCTCACTTTCTGAACTATCTTGACTTTTTTTTAAGGGAAACAATAATGAATTTCCATATGGGTTATACCTTGTAAAAAGATTATCTCCATTTGCTCTTTTTAGAAACTTTTCAGAAGGGAAGGCACTGTCCCAATGCACAGAGGCAATTTTTCTTTTCAATGGATCCTGTGACTCAAATCTAAACCTTTGCTCTCAGAGGAACACTTTTCAAATGTTTACTTACTGCTTGATTCCTGATAGGCAGTCTGGAAAAAAAAACAGATGAGGTGTTACTCCTGAAAGTTATACTGCTTTATATTGTTTGAAAGGCAAAGATTGAACTGATTTGTCTAGCAGCTTGCCTTTTCTCAGCTGGGGGAAAAAGTTCCTTTGTAGCTCAGGCTTTTATCAACAGTCCAATAAAAGTGTTTTATATATATACATAAAAAATCATACAACATATAAAGACTTTTATCTTGATGGCTTCAAAGTAGTTGACAAATTTGTCAAGTAATTTGTCAGCTACTTTCTTCAAAAGTTACCTCTTACTCCAGAAAGTTATTATAGAGGTATTTCTATGTTAGGTGAAATTATTCTTGCTACTAATAGCTTTGAAATAACAATCAGACTTGAAATGCATGCATTACAAAATTTTAATCTACAAATTTTAGAAACATTTTCCTAGTCCTTTTTCCTAGCTGAAGCAGGTTGTTGTGTATGGGCAAAACCTGCATGAACTGATGGGGATGCCTGATCCTCTGTGGTACCTCTGGACCTATCCCAGGCTTGGAGAGGAGCCTCTGGGGAAGGAGTGAGTTGTCTTCCAGGGGCCTCATGAAGTTCCTCACAGCAATTTGCCCTCTACCTCACCAGGGACACCATCACCTTCCATGGCCACTATTCCATCTAAGCCTTACATACCAGCGGTGTTTGCCTCTTCTGGAAGAGCTCTGGATACACATCCCACATCCCTGCACACTGGATCTGTGAGGCTGCAGCAGAGGATCCTCTTGGCTCCTGAACCTTTCCCCTGTGCAAGTGGTTGGCTACTTGGCTAGCTCTTGAGCAAAGGCGCAAGGTGGCTGAGGGTCCCGTGAGGGGATCCATAGCAGGAGTGCGTTAATGGAGTCAAGTGCTATTTATTGGCTCCAGTGGATTTCACTGCGCCCTTGGCGCATTCGTGCTTCCTGTCTGAAACTTGGCTGAAGGAGTCAGAACTGCAAGACATCATCCCAAATTCCAGCTGGGATGCGTAACTTGGCTACATGACACTCTCTTTACCACGCTTAACTACTTCCCATGTTAAATAGTTTCTCAGGACTCAAAGGGGAAAGAGGAAATAATCTCCAGGCCAATGATTCTCATAAGTAGAAAAATTGCATAAATAAATTAGCAATGATTAATAGGAAGAAATTGTCACTTGTCTCATTTGCTTGGAAGTTGTAGCTTGCTGAAATGACAGTCGTGGTGCTGGGGGGGTTGAGATGCAGAGAGTGAATGATGGGGGTAGGGATTTATTTTATATATATTTTCAAATTGAAAAAAATGTGATTTATTTTCTTTTGCTAGAGCCTGCTCCAAATTTTCAGTTTTACATTAATAGCTGTGGGAACAGCAGTTCTTACTGCCATATACTTTAGCTATTAACACTGTGTCTGGTTTGACAGTACATCTCTCAATTTATTTTTTTTATTCCCTCGTGATCATAAAATATGTATCAGCCTTCCTTTCTAATCTCCTTTGGCATGTCCAGCTAGTTATTTTGTATCTTTCCTCCTTTGAATTTGATTTTTCTAACAACATATACTTAATGAGAAAAAAGAAACCCTCTATTAAAACTCCCTTTTTTAAAAATTTGAAGCCTGATTGAATTCATATTTAATGGAATGATTTCTCCAGTAGCCCCTAACAGCTTTCTACCCAAAATGTTTGTTTCACTGATATTTTAATTGCTATAATAATCAGCATTCTGAGTGCGAGGTCTTTCCTCTAGCTCAATAAATCCATACTGGCTGAGTAAAGCATGTCTGTGATTTATGTGCAGATAAACAGCTTTGGATCCTATCCAATCACTTCATCAGTTTTAATTTGGATGCCTAATCAGTAGCAAACAGGAGGGTTGTTTTTTGCTGGTTTGGTTGTTGGGGGTTTTTTTTGCTTTATTTTGTTTTTAACAGGGTTGGGGGTGTTAATACAGGGTTTGGCATGTTCCCCAGAATGGCACAAATAGCTCCCCATTTCTCATCATCTTTGTGTCAAAATCAGCTGTAACTTTCTGAAAGAGTTTATAAGAAGGGGATGAGATGCCAAGCAGTGCCTTTGGGCTTTCGTTGGTATCTAAGGAACCAGGCAGATATGCAGTCTGAACACTGAGTCTGCTCTTATCTCATGGTTTATAAAGGATATCCCTCAGATGCCTGAGAAAAGTGGAAGAGCTCACACAGAAGCAGATCTTGTTTACTCTCTGTGTTTAGAGGTTGGTGGCTTCAAAATAATTTCCACAACAATTATGTTGCTGCAGTTGCTTTTTCTTACTGGGCAAAGTGGCTTGGAAGGGTCCTGGGAGGTGCAGGGGGCACTGTGGGGTGCAGCTGCAGAGCTGGGACAGGAGAGCCCCCCTTGGCCACCTCAGCCTTTTGCTCGCTGTCCAAGTCAGCCACGGACACAGCACTGTTCAGGCCAGAGGGTTCCAGATGACTCCAGACAGAGGCTCTTTGAGATTAAGGCTCGTGACCACGGTTCCTGACCTCATTTTTGTCTACAATAACCTAAGCAAATGCCTGTTAAGGTTAAAACACTGCACCATTTACATTATCATCTATTAGTGCCATGTGTCAAGAGGTGAAGCATTCTCTGATTTATAAGCAGCCTCTGAAGGATTACAGAGAGCAACCCCATTTTGGACATCAAATCTAGGGCAAGCAATGCCATCTGTAATAACAAAGCTTACCTAAAGAGCTTAGCATGGTTTGAGTAGTAAGCCATGGGTGTGTGTCTATGAACCTTGTCTGCTCTCCTGGCTGCCTTCATTTCTGTGTGTAACTCAAACGTGTGCCTGCCCACTCCATTTACACGGGGAACTGCAAGAGGTATTAGGAGCGCTTCTGCTGTAGCTGGGTTTTTTCCTGGTTCGGAGCAGCACTTGCTATGCAAGCAGGCAGCTGGCTTGGGAAAGCTGTGCTAGGCTCTGTGGCTACCACTGGAGTGTTTACAGGGCAGAATGACTGGGGAAAGGACACTGGCTTTGCTACTGTATCTTCTTGGGGGTTCACATCAACACAGTTGACATGCCACCTTTTTCCCGTTTTGGGTAAACCCCTCCCAGCTCTGTGTTTCATTCCTACCAAGAATCTCAACCAGAGCTGCTCAATTAAAACTTTCTGGCTCAGCCTTAATTCCTTGCACACACCCATAGGTGTAGGGGCTTTAAATATACTTTTAAATCATCGTAAATTCAGAGAATTAGGCTTGGCTGGAGGGAAGGGCAGGGCATTGGATATGTGGCATTTTGGGATCAGTTCTCTGTGCAAATGTGGGTGTCCCAAGGGACCTTGGGTGAGGTGTGCAATCCATCTGCTGTGTTGGATTTCTTATAGCTTGCAAATGGGCAATAACTTGTTGCCTTTGACTGCCAATGAAGAGAGAATAAAACCCATTAATGAAGAAATGGTATTTAGGCCCAGTGGTGGTTCTGGTACAGCTCCACCTCCACTAACAGCATTCACTGGGCTTTTTATCTGCAGTGCTCAACGAGTTTTCAAAAATGATCTGGCAATGTGTGTTGAAGGGGAAGTTTGGCCATTATACTATTATTTATATTATGCTGTTTCCTTTTAATTGATGACAGCCCTGCGGAGGGACTACCAGGCTTGGGATTCTCCTGGCTTTGACTGAGCATAGTCTATAGATTTGGTTCTCTTAAACTTAACAGGAGCTCTGAGCATTCCTGTTGAAATTGATGGGAAATGAACTTCAAGAGTCCTGAAAGATGAAGACTATCCCATCTGTCTATCTGCTGCTGCAATGGAGAGATGAGAAAGGTTTCATGCTGTAACCTGGCAGGGAATTCAAACGTCTGAGAAGAAATTTCAGGAGAAGGCTCAGTGTCTTGCAGATCAAAGAGTTCATTTGGGAATCCTCTATTCTCTAGCCAAAGGGGAGGTCTATTATGTTTAGAGAGGCAGTGTGCAGACCAGAATTCTTCTGCTGATGAAACCTAGAGTTTGTGCTGTCCAGTGGTTTACTTTATAGAAAAGACTACTTACCAGTCCTGGAGGTTTGAGCTAACAGATGGATCTTGCTTTCTCACAAGTTGATGTGCTGGGCTCTGATCTGCCTGCTGAGATATCACCAAAGAAGCATTTCCACTGTCACGATTTTAAAGAAGCAGGAGTTATCTGACAGTGAAGACTGAGTTCTTTTGGTGGGTGCTCTGTCACCCCTGGGTTCCTTTGGGTGTCCCACTTTTAGGATTCAGCCCTGGCAGAACAGCTGCAGAAATATTCACATCTTCATACCTTTCCTACGATTTCCTCTATGAGGAAAGACTGATGGAGAAGGAAGGGAATGTGAGAGTCTGTATGCATGTTAGTCTTAATATGTTGAAAGAGGGGACTGTGAGAGCCTTTTCTGGGTTATGGAAATGTGATGAATGAGGTTTCTTGAAGAAAACAATTGCTTCAGTCCTCTCAGTGAGCTGCATGACTGGTTCCTGTTTCTGCAGTTTGTTTGTTGTTTTTTTTTCATATAGTGCTGCATTTATCATTACTTTCTTTTATAATGTTTTTTCCTATTTTTCCTTTTTACCCTCCCTTTCTCTCTTTCCCTTTCACTTTTCCTGATTCATACTGTATAGAAGCCATTAGTCAAAAAAGAATTACCAGGGTAGTAAGAAGTCTGCCTATGGCTAAAGCCTGATGGCCCATCCCCTAACCTAGAGAAGCTCTCTGGCATTATATAGAATTTTGTCAGATACTAGTTTCCCTGGAAAAAGCATTTTGTTTTTTTAGTATCTCTAGTCCTTGTCTATGATGTAGTGTTAGCAGCATGTGCTCCCTCTCAGGAGCACAGTGAGGAAAAACCCATCTGGTTTGTGAATGCTCAGACATTGCTCTAACGGAAGCCATGTAAATAACTAGATAAATTATTTCACTGAGTTTGTCTGTCGAGCATAATAGGTAGCAAGGTCAGAATCTCTTCACAGTGATTAATTTCTTACTGTCTGAGTGGGATTTGTGCTCACAAACCATTGTACAGAAGTGTCCTCCAATTTTTGCTGTCTCTGTCTTTTCCCTACCTACACTTTTAGCTCTTTGATCTCTTGCCGGTGAGCTCCAGGGAGCAGAGACTACCATGGCCAGTGTCTGCACTGTGCTCAATGGAAAGAGTTCAGGCATAGGGTAGGCTTTGTGGTGCTGCCTTAACTAAAGGATGAATTAGGCAAACTAATCTAGAATTCGTTAGAATTTGTAATAATTTTTGCCTTTTTACTTTCATGAGACTGTTGTGGGGATTGGATAAGACATAAGGTGAAAACAGTGAGAATAACCTTTCAGATGTGGGTTTCTTGAGCAAATTTGTTCATTCTGAGCTTTGCTTTTGGTGTTTCAAAGACAGGGTTTATGGCTCACAGCCAGTGTGCAGACTCTCTGCCCTGCCATGCCTGCTGTGAGACTGGGGGGAAATTGTGTAGGCTGCACTCACACATCTTCATCTGGCTGCAGCTCCTGCATTGACTTGAGCAGTTCAAATAATTCTTTACTAACCTGAGTGCATCTGTAGTTAAACTGGCAGAATGGAAGGTGCAATGAACTCCAGGAGGAGTGAATGATGAGGCAGGGTGATGGATAGTGGGGACAGGAGTATTCCCAAAGAAAGCATTGCTATGGGGAGTAAGATACGTGTTCACAGCCTACATTTCTCACTGATGCAAATCTCCCACTTGGAAACTGGGACAAGAGTGATTCTTGTCCCTTCTGTGAGGATGAAGCATTTAGGATTATAAAAAGTTCAGACAGGGCTGCAAAATTTCTCAGTCAGATTGATTATCTTAAAATACTTATTGTTTCCACAAATATTTTCTGCTACACAATCTGTGGGCTAGGATTTTTTGCAGAAAGCAAACAATTGCAGCTGAAGCTAGTTTTGAAGTAACCTTCAGGTGAGCATTACAGAACATTTTTACATTGCTTTGTGGTTAAACTTAAATAATATTTTCATTACAATTGATTTCCAAATAATGTAAAAATTCTTCCCTATCTTGTAGAAGATGTAGTTAGAAATATCCACCAAAGACTTGTTTTCTGATGTTTCCACAGGTCACTTATGGTTTTCCCCGGAGCATGACTTCGAATATGACACTTCAGTAATGCAGAAGCTGTAAGTAAATAATATCATGTTTGCAGCCCTTGCTTAAGAGCTGTGTTTATACTGTTTCCAGAGCTTTGCTAGTACTCATCTTTGCTAGAATTTGTCTATCTCACAACAAGCTTGCAGGGAAGTCACTGAGAGAAGACTTGGTTTCAAATTCGATCATGCCATTTTAGATCCTTTGCTTTATCAGCTTCTTGTTCGAGCTAAGATCTCCAATAATGGCTGCCTAATCTGCAGGAAGAAAGCCCAAGACATCTGTCAGTATTGCAGGAAATGTCACAAACAGACAAAATTAAAAATATCTCATTAGCAACTATGAGCAGTGAATAAAATGCAATGATACATCATCAAAAGCTGGCATGCCATTGGTTCCCAGGCGCAGAACAAAGGCCAAAAACCTTCTTTTGCTTGTGGTACTAATTAGAAAGACCTACAAGAAGCTGAATAAAAGAACCCTAGAGGCTGCTGACCTGGTCATGTATTTGTTGGCCTTTGGTTACTTGATATCAGAGTTCAGTATCTTAGGAGTCTTATTACAGAGGTAAGCTTTTGGACATTCCTGGTTGCAAATGCACAAAAAGGATACACTTTCCTTTTCCTTCTCAGCATTCTCCATCTTTTTCAAAGGTGAATTAGTAAGGTGTTAATTTTGGTATCTCTTTTCTGAATTCTGCATTGTTTTTCCTAATCAATTCTCTCAGATCTGCTCAATCTCCATTTAATTCACTCAGATACTCAACATCCAAGCCTTTTGTAATAAAGAGAGTGCTAATTTTTCCATTTATTTCAATTGTCTTTCATCAGGTGTTATCATATAACTCAATCATCCGGCATTGGAATTTGTAATTTAATCAATAAAGGAGGCCATTTTTCTCAGGAAAATCAAGAAAAAAGGATCTTGAGGAAAATGCAGTGAAAGGAAGGTGAAGAACAAAAAAGGGTGGTAGGAACTGTGGTTGGCATTTAATAGCTGCACACATTGGTGGCTATACTTGCTTGGCAAGTAGCAAGCAAAAGAGATAGCACTACTTTAAAGTTAATGGGTGTAATGATTTTGTCTGTGCACTCACCTTGCAAAATCTAGAGAGACAATCATGGATAATACTTAAGTTGTTATGACAAGGACCTTGCACCATCTCCAGGTGTTGGCAACCCTGTAGATGAGCAGTACTGTTCACATGAGCAATTTGATATCAAGAGAGACACCAAGAAAGAAACTTGGCTGTGTGAGCTCCTCCAGCCTTTCTGCTCACATGGCTTTTTATTGTGTTGCTGTTGCTTTAGATAAGGGCAGAGGAGGGATGATGTGCAGCCTCCCTTGATGTGATCACTGAGGGGCCCAAGGCTTTGCAGCACAGGGATGTTCCTGCCCACAGTAGAAGTGGCTGTGGTCTGTGAACCTGCTCTGTCCCTGCCTCTGGCTTTGCTTGCAGGGCTCCTGCTGCCCCAAAGGTGGGAGTGGTACTGTGCTCTGCTGGCAGGATGAGGGGATGGCTGTTCATTGCCAGCAGTGAGAGCTGTTCTGGTCTCCTGCCCTGGCCCATCTGAAAGAGCATCTCTGCTAGTTCTGCTGGAGGTGTGAATTTTGCACCAGGGGTGAAGTTTGTTTTGCATTCAGCCCCTGGAAGACAATGTGCATTTTGTACACTGCCAAGCAGCTTTCAGCAGGGCCTGGTTGGGAGATTGAATGCCCTACTGGAGAAGCACTTCTGCTGGGCTGCAGCTGGGACTCTTTCCTTGGCCCCTTCACAAGTGAGATTGCCTGGGCAGGTCTCAAGTATAAGGCCTCTGTAGAGTCAGCCATGGTTTTGCTGATAAATTGCTTATAAGTATTATGGTCTCAACTTGGCAAAGTCTGCAAAACACAACACGAAAGATATCAAAACTCTTCATTCAGAAAATGTTAATATTTAAAATTACAGTAAATCGTTTGGTGTTTAAGGCACGTCACTGCTCCTTTGCTTATGTCTCTCCCAAGGCCTGGTTGCTAGTGCTATAGACACATTTTCTGCAAATCAAACATTGAGCCAGCAATTGAAATACCCATCTTGTGGGATTTTTAGAATATGTCTTTTAGTTGAAGCAGTCCCGTTAGCAAAAAGCCTTAATAATACAACATTTTTGAGGATTTTTAATATGTGGTGTGTAGCATTTGTCTTGAAGATTTTAGTGCTCCCTTTAAGTGCTACTCCAGATGGAATAAACAAGTATTTAAAGAGTCTTCAGGTGCTTATTATTTTCAACCTGCATTGTCAAACCTTTCCTGTGGTAAGCACAGGAGAATCAAGTGTAGAGCTCTACAGTAAATTATCCTACTTCCCCCCCACCTTCCATACCCAACAACACCCTAAGCACTCTACACTAAAAGCTGTCTCTTAATAGGGATAGGGTCTCACCTCAGGGTTTATTAAGTAATGAACATCATGAATTGAAAAATGCCTGGACAAGGATTGCATTGGAAGGGGCTGTCCACGGAGGTGGTGGAGTCACCTTACCTGAAAGTGTTCAAGAGGTGACTGGACGTGGCCCTCAGTGCCATAGTCTGGTTGACAAGTTGGAGGTCAGTCAAAGGTTGGACTTGATGATCTCAGAAGTCTTTTTCAACCTAAATGGTTCTGTGATTCTGTGGGTGTCTGTGAAATGAAATGGTGATGAAATTGAAATGGCTTGGTACTATATTCTCAGTCACTCTTGAATTCAAGTCCTGCTCCTGTTCTGCACAGCTGTACCAGAAAGTTTTGGACAAGGAACGTGTGGAGTGTGCCAATCAGACTGCTACAAAATCCACAGAACTGCAACTGGATGACAAATCACTCCCTCTGCCCTTGGAAAATATCATAGAAGCCTTTTCTTATATGAGCAATATTGTAGATATTGTTCATCTTTTTTTCATAAACCTGTGTTTGAGCCTATTCTCCAACCTTTCAACAGTGCCAAAGGATTACCAAACATGCACCATATGATTGTTTATGATCCCTGGTCCCTTCTTGTGATAATGTCATCAAAGCCGGTGCTGTTCTGCCTGTTGTGTTTGGCCAAATATGAGAGCAGGGTTTCCCCCATGGAGTAGCTTAATGTGCTGTATTTGAAGATTGACTTTTGGAGCAATGACTCTTTGACTGGCCAAAGCAATCAGTGCTTTGCCCAGCCAGGCAGCCTAGGGAACACAGCTCTAAGAAGCTTTCTGATGAGAACTGTGGCTGAAGACATTTCTTGGGGTTGATTTAGCACTCAAGAGCTCAGAGTTTGTGGAACTGGAACACCTTCAGAAGTAAGCAATGGCACATGCAGATTGCTACTCTGTCCTTCCCACAGTAATGACTTCCTCTTTTCACCTAAAAAAAGAGAAAAATTTGAATTATACTTTAGTGCTGGTTAATAGTGGTGTTTTAAACAAAATCATGCCAGTGTCATGTATGTACAAAAATATTTATATAAATATATGTTCATTAGTTTTTCTCCACTTGCTTTTGAGCAGCTAAAACATTTTGAAACACTTGGTTTTGTTGGGGTTTTTTTTGTCCTGATCCTAGCACCAAATCACGCATAGTGATACAATGCTGATCAGGAATTTGGGGAGAAAGAAAAGAAACATTGCAACTGCTTTTAGCTCATCCCCTAAAGGATATTGGGTTTTGCTCCCACTGATTTTGAATTCAACAGGCAGCAAAAGGAGTGGATGTCATTTAGCTATTAGAGATTTTTGTTTTCCTGATCATTGTGAAGTAGCATCATTAACACAGGCAAATTACCATGCTTCACTGTGCTGTGTCCATGGTACATTAGAGGCCATTTTCCATTGGTAAAGCTGAGTCTATTCTTCTGTAAAATCAGGGCCCCATTGGCAGTTCTTTGGCAAGTGAGACAGAGAGACTATTTAATGGGAAGAAGAGTGGTCTAATAAGGGAAGAACTTGAACATGACAAGTGCAAGGAAAGATAGCAGAATGTTGGTTTATAAATCACTGCATAATTGGGCCAAAAATATTCATCCATTTTCACAGGGCCAGGGAGAAAGAGGACGGCAGTTTTGGGGTAAACGACTTTTCCAAAGTGCATTTTAGAAAAGTCAAGCACTCTAACCATTTCTCTTCCCAATAAGAGTGCTGTGATTTCAGGCTAATGGAAAATGGTTTGTATTGCTGAATTTTCTTTTTTGAAATGGTGTATTGGCTTTTGGTGAAGAACTTGGACTTATGCTTGAATATGTCTGGATTTTACAAATAGGTTTTCAGTTTAATAAGATGAAACCAATTAACCAGAAAAGTCATTGCCAGTGGATTTTGTAAGTACATAAAAATATATTGCTTTTTCTTGAAACATTTCATCACCCTTTTGAATGCTCCTTTTTCTTTTCTTTGCTACCATGGACAAAGCACTGTGATAATTTGTTCCATCGTGCCTTTCCCTGAAAATATTGATCTCTGGCCCTGACTGTGTATGTGCGTGTGTGGGGATATTAGGCATGTGCATATGCATCTATTTATTTCTGACTCAGTGTTTATTTCTCTCTCCGGTGTTGTTCAGTGTGTTTTACATGTGACCTGAGGAAAAACAGAGCACACAAACCGTAAAAAAGTTGTTCTTGAAAGGTTGCTTAAAGTGGCACAGGACCCAAGGGCTAATGAGCAATCTCTCAAAGTCAGGTATTAGTGCAACTGCTGAAATGCTTGGCACAGCAGGCACTGAAGAAAGCAGTAGCACCTGATTGTTGCCCCTCTGGGATCCCTGGGAGATGTCTCCTGGAAACTCTTCTGAGGTCCCTCATTATGTCAGCTGTGCCTTGCAAGTGAGGGTGGGGTCAGAGGCCCGCTATCCTGCAGTGGCACAGAGGTCTGTGGAAATGAGTTCTGGTCTCTGCCTGCCTGTCTCTGAACAGGAATGCTCATTTAATCACCAATAGCAATATTTTACTTGGAGGAAATTTTAACATGAGGCCCCACCAGCCTCCTCTACCCCTAAATTTCCATCAACTCTGCCTGCAAAGAGGGCTGGTTAACACACAAGACATACTGAGGAATTGTAGGATTTCTATTTCCATTACCTCAGCCTTCCCCGTTCCCTTATAGCCTTGCCTTCTGCTTCAAATGCAAAGGATATTAACTTCTATGAGCATGTGGGGTGGTAACTCAGGCAGGCACTGCCTTGGGGTGACATGGTTTTCCCTCCTCTGATCAACTCTGTAAACTGAAGGATAAAGAGCCTGCTTTGATCCCTAATAACTTTGCTAGTTTGCTTTAGTTAGCAGTTGATACAGAAATGACTTAAATGTGGTACTTTGGGGTAAAATATAGAATGTTTGTCCAAGTACATGGCCATGACACACAAAATTAGCTGTTGCAAACAGGCTTCTATGTTCACATCAACTTTGCCCAATTTGTCAAGAAAACATCTGTATCATCTAAAAGAAAAACAAACACTAAATTTGGGTAACAGGAAAGGCTTTAATTCTTTTCTTCTGCAAACTGTGGGAGTGCCCTGCAGGACAGTGCCCTTTTTGCATCACTGCTTTCATTTAGCAGTGGTTCTCACATTTTAAAAGTAAGTTTACCAGCAGCCTGACATCATTACTAAGGCTCTGCATGTTTACCATAGAAATGATGATCTAGTTGAAGGAAATTACTACATGAGAATTTTAAAGGAGATAGCTTTTCAATGGGGTGTGAGCTTCAACACAAACCTAACAGTTGCCAAAAGTCCTTCTGGATTTATGAAACTGTCCCATGAGCCACACCAAGTTGTGAATGATGCTGCCCTTCAAACAGCTGGGACAGCCCAACACCTCCTTCCAGTAGCTGTGGTGTGAGCAGCATGTGCTGGTTTACATCCAAGCTCGTCCACTGCTTACTTAATTCTCACTTTTTTTGGTCTGTGTTGAATTCCTGGCCTGTCCTTCATATTAAAATGACTTTGTTCCTCCAGGGAAACCTTCCCCGATTCAAACAAATGGTACCACACCAAATAGTTGCTTTGTGGTATCCAGTTTTGTCCTGCATTTGTTTTAAAGCTTCCCAGGAACCCTTGGCTACTTCACACAAACTGTTAACTTGAGGGTAATAATTTTGTCTGGGTTTTGTCACAGAAATTCAATTAAGGAGGATTATGAACACAGTTGTAGGCCTGTTTCATTTACAGTTGCAAATGAAACCCAGGCCACACACTGATCGTTTATATAGGAGAGGAGATGCTGTGTGTTTTTGAGTGGCTGAATTACCTGCCTGTTCCTTTGTGTGGCTTCACTGATTACAGAAGGGAGGGGAGTGAGACTTGCAAAAATTAATAAAAAAGTGATATAAAGGTGAGAAAGAAATCACCAAGGGAAAAACTATCCCCACTGCTTTTCCCTAGGAGGCACACATCCCTTCTACACATAATAAACTCCACAGGGAATTTCTTCCTCCTTAGAAAACATCCCAAAGGGCAGGAGTGAGTAGTCCTTTATTTATTTATTTATTGTAAACAAAGAGCAATATTCTGTTTTCATGGCCTTGATTTGGCTCCAGGTCCCTGAGCCACTGGGAACAAGGCATAAGGTTTCACTTTTTTTTTCAGTTCTTACTTCTGGGTCATAGAAGCCAACATTTTATTCAGTTTTTCTCTTTTCAAGTTTTTCTGCAAGCAGCTGAATTCCCCAGGTAGGAAAGGGGAGAGGAGGGGGAAGGGAAGAAAGGACATTTACCATATTGGAGCAAAACGATAGCTGGTGCAGAGGCTGGCTCCAGGTGGAAGCAGCATGTTTGGAGACAATGAAACAAGAAGTTTGTTTATTCAGGAGATGCCTTTTTAAGTTATGAAGGGCAAAGCAAAGGCAAAACTTGTTTTGATGTCCTTTGATGAAATGTCTGTGTTTGTAGAGGAGCAATATCTCTCAGCTTTGCTTTGCAACAACAAACTTGGGAAATACTTTGCACCACTCAGGAGATATGTGAAGGGATGGTACTTGGGTCACCCCTTCCTCCTTATCCAGGAGGAAGCTTTGTCCCACAGCTTTGGGCTCTGTCCTCTAACCTTTTGCCTGGGAAATCCCAGACTGATTTCCCCAGGGTGTTGCCTGTCTGGAGACATGAAGGATAAGGCTTAGCTCCCATATACTGATTTTTATTCATAAGGAGTTATCACCATTTTGCAGATGGGGAAGAGAGAGAGATGCTCAAAGGTGGAATCAGCCCCAAGTCAAGACAGTCCCAGTTCCCTGGATGAAGTGAGTGCTGCAGTGTCTGCTGAAGGACCTACCCAGTGCATCACCTTTGATTAAAGCTCTCCCCAAACATACTCCATTTAACAACTCGTTTGCCTCTTGTTTCTTACTTTCTTCCTGATCCTTCAATTCTAGGAAGGGTTATACTGTCCTTACTGTGGTTTCAGCTACATGCCTAAGAGGCTTACTGGATTCTTCACCAGATGAGGGGAAATAAGCTCTTTAGTTTCTAGCTTTAGATCAGATACTGTTTCTGTACCTCTGTCTATACAGACTTGACACTGTTGAACACTGAAAGAGAAGCAGGCAGCTTGTTAACTCTCAAAAACTTCAGCAAAATTCACTGTAAACTGATGCAGTGAAGTGTGAACAATATCTACTTTTGCTTCACGTCCAGGACAATTCATCCCATGGTAAGGGGCTGTTGCACTATTTTATATTTCACAGTGGTTTTGTGGTAGAGTTATCTGGTGTCAAACCAAACTTCTTGTTGAGGTAAAACCTGGATGAAAAGAATGAAAGGCCTTATATAAAGGATGATCTGCAGGTGTCTTGCATTTTGGGCACCTTTTCTAGAGAGGTTAGGACAACTGAAATCTGCATGCTCAGCAGCTTTCAGTCCAGGTAAACATGGCTTTATGGAGAGTATTATAACTAGATGGATTTGAGTGTGAATAACCTTGCAGAAGTTAGTGGATTCCTGCTGACACAAAAATAGTGTGGGAGAAAAAGGGGAGGATCAGTATTGCACATAGCTATCAGATTGTTTTGTTACAAATGATTGGACAGTCTGTCATAATCCAGTTTTGTTGAGTAGTGGAGGAAGGAGATGAGCATCTCCAGAGAGTGACTCACCAGAAGAGCCTTCCCATGGGTGACAAGAGCTGACCTTTGGGACTGCTAATCTGCTGACGTGCCAAGGCCTTGCAGCCTAAGCTTAGCTCAGGTGACTAAAGTAGGGTGAGATGAATCTCTGCCTACATTTCACTCACATATTTTATATTGGGTAGAGCACATAAAAATACTCCTTTTTTAGCATCTTTCAATCTGTAGATAGTAGAGTTAGATCCTTAGCCAGCATAAATGAGATAAACTTCAGTACTAAAGAGCTGACTTTGATGGAGTAACTTCTGCTTTGCTCCAGTTCAAGCAGTTTCAATCTCCATAGAGTTTTCTGGGGTCGTTTCAGTAGTACCTCTAACTTTATACCTAAACTTTGGCAAAAGGACAGAAAGAGGCTGCATGGTATGTAAAGTACACATGATTTCAGGCAATACCTTATGATTTAGATAAAGCATTTTAGATTCATGACATCTGGCAGCATTGCTCTCACAGAGTGTAGCAGAGAAATAATCCTTTCAAATCAACTCTGTTGGAGAGTGAAACATTTTTCACCAGCCTAGTTTAAAAATCATATCTGAGCCTTTCTGTCCTGCTAACTGGTTCAGCACAAACAAACAGTGCACACAGGATGGTAGCTGTTTCAGCAGTTTCCCTGGAACTTGCTGTACATTTAAAATTATTTTCTAGCTCTTTTTTTTTTTTTGAGCAAGTTTTTTTAATATAGAAGGTAAAATGTGTAGTTGAATCACGGAGCTAGATAAAGTATTGTGAGCCTGTGTTGGAGTGAAGTCCTTTTCATCCAAATAATGACTTTATCTGCTTATTATGGAAGAATTGAAAGAAGTGTGGGTAAGTAAGAAATTAACACAGGAGCCTATATTTCAGCATTGTGTGGGAGGCTGACCATTAATATGGGAATTAATAACCCTCCAAAGCCATCTTGTCTGAGCAGCAGCACTAGTAACTGACAGTGAAGAGTGCACAGACTAATTCTGTTTCAGAGAAGCTAAAATTAAATGTTTGTTACAGCGTTATGTGCATACACTCTCCACTGGAACTGTTTTCATTCCCTTTAGGCAAACTCAGAAGAGGCTGAACATTTAACAGCCTTGAACTACCCAGTCTGTGTGCCATATGTACACAGCACTGAGCCATGCCTGTGTTGTCAGTCTTTAGAGTCTTCCTGAAAGGTGGAATCTGGCAGGTTGCTAGCAATCCATGTCCTTAGAGGCACTGGAGCAAAATGCTGATGTTGATCAGAAGGAGAAGGTCTGAAATTGTAAGCAAACAGAGAAGATCCATCATGCATTTTCACAGATGATAAAAGGCTGACAGTGGCAGTCTGCTTATCAAATAACTAGATTTATTGAAATAGCCTGTGCTCTCATTAAATAGTTTGCTTTTCATGTTTTTGTTTTATTTCATCTGACTGAAGGTGTCTGGGTTTTTTTCCAATCCTACTGTTGCTGCTGTGGCAAACTGGCTAATTTAGATGATTTCTTCTGCTAATGCTTAAAAGCAGCATGGACTGCAGTGTTCTCTTCTCACTGACATTGCAGGACCTCAGAGCAAAGCCAGTCCCTGCTATGAAATCTGAGATCCCTGAAAATAAATCAGAAAAAATAATTTTTAATAATTGTAAGTTTGTTCCTTGCAAGATGATAGTGCTAGTTGCTAGTGCTACACATTTCATTTAGCATAAGCCTAGTGTTGTCAGCTATGCTCAAAAATGTGGTAGAATTGATCATTTTTAATCAGTAGAGAGAAATGAAATGCAGAAACAAAAATGTTACTAGCATGATATGATATCCCTGTGCTGAAAGGACTATTTCTTTCTTAGCTCAGTGAGGAATCACATTTTGTGGTTTTGTTCCTGGGGGAACGAGCTTCTGCTTTCCTCCTTTTCTGAAAACATTTGTAAGATGGGAAGTGGAATATTAATAATTGAAAATGCAAGTTGCAGTAATGCCATTTGCATTAGGATGTTTCTTGACCCATTGAGGATATTCACTGTTTGTTGGAGAAAATATCAACAGAAGAACTGTGGGAGCCTGATGGATCTAAAAGACTACCTGGCAATAAATTTATTTCTCAGATGAATCCTAATGTGGTTCCCAGGACTGGAATTCTCTATTTGTAGCCTGCCCTTTTTCCTGGAAGACGTGATGCACTACCAAGAGATCGATATCCCCCAGTACTGGATGTGGTGCCAGTAAGCAGGTATTTAACATGGAATAAAGGGGTTTTTCAAACAAAGGACATGGAGACAAGTCCTTCCTCCTGCAGGATTTGCTTGTTGAAGTTTAGCAGTCCCAGTGACCTTCACTGAGGAAGCCCTTCTCCAAAAGCATTTTAACAGTGAACCACACGGAACTCAGCAGCTGGGGTTAAGACTGATTTGTCTCTACTGATATTTTAACCTGTCATTTCAGGAATTATGGTTTTCTGTTTGGACCTTTTGGGGTGTTGTTTGTTAAACCAGATGCTTATGCAGCAGAGCCATCCTTCCATGCTGTTTTGAATGCCAGTGGTACCAAAACATTACTCATAAAGTGCGCACACTGTTATGATTCGTGACTTTAACTCTTAGCATATTTATAGGCCTCATTTCCATTTTTTGTGGTCTCATTAATGGAGCAGCAATAATAAATTGAAATGTTAATGGGGGATCATTTCACCAACAGCAGAAGGTATTAATGAACTTGATACAATAGTTGAAAGGAAAATAACTTTTTAGTAGTGTAATTTTTTTAACCATTGCCCCTGGTTCTCTCCTTCCAAACATGTGGAATTGGGACAGTTTCAAAATTATGGGAATGATTTCATGCAGACAATCCGCTTTCTAGATATGTTGCATGGGAGATGCATTGTCTGCAGAAATTCTAGTGGGGGCAGCCATTCTGTAAGTGAAGCATGAGCAGACTTTGCTGTAGTTATAGTGGTAGAAATAGAAACCCAGAAAGCACCTTTTGTCTATCTGAGTTAATGAACTTCATCAATGGAGAGTGAAGAAGTTGTCCTCCTTGTCTAAAGTGGGCATTTCACATCCTGTTGTGAAATACTTGGGGATAGTGTTAAGATGTGATCTCATAGGGGACTTCAATTCCCCAACAGACAAAGGAATTGTGCCTTAGGGTCCCTTGGGGGCACTGTATCTCACTTTTCCCACTGGTAAAGTTGAGGGCTTTGAGCTAGAGGAAACAGTTGGATTTTAAGGATTGGTCAGTTAGTATCTGTGGAGGGTTAATGTCTCCTGAGGGAGAGAAGTTACTCTGTGGGGCAATCCTCAGCTGGAAATAAACAGTACCAGACACCATCCAGGACCTTCCCCAGTGCCACGTTGTTGAAGACCTCTGTGCTGAAATTAGTTACAGCTGTAAGGACATTTCTATATGCATGCTTAGAAGTTGAAGGCTAAAATTTGTAATACATTTGAAGTAAATTTGCATTCTGGCTCCTGGTACAGAGCATCTGTTTGAATCTTTTGCTGCTTAGTTCTAGAAAGTTTGTTCCCAGTGAGTTTTCATCTCTCTGAGTACATTCATTAATCCTTTTTGGACTTTGCTTACCCACAAATATAGAAGAAGCTTTGAAGTGGATTGGCAACTTTTCACCACCCTTCTTTCTTTCCTTGTGTTAAATAGTAAGTTTAAAGGTACTAGAGTAGGTCAAGAATTGCATGTTTAAACTGTTTGTTTCCTGCAAGAAAAGAGACTGGCATTTAAATGTGCCATTCAAGCTAATCATCTCATAATCAGGAGTTTACTGACCTAGAAACTTAATCTAGTCCCATGAGTTCAAGTATCTGCAACTTTTTTTTAGAAAACAGAAAAAATATTATTTTCAAATGAGGCATGTGATTGGTCTAATGCTCTCTTTTTTTTTTTGTAGATACCATTAATTTGAAAATTACTTCTGTGAGATGCTGTTATCTTGCTTCTGTGCAGGCAAACTGTGAGCCCTAACCCCCTGAAATAAGCAGAGGGTGACCAAGTACATATGAAAATGGACAGATAAATGCCAATGCAGACCCATTTGAAACAGGAAGAAAGGAAGGGGGGTAAAAAAGAAAAAAGGGAATATTATCTCTCTAGCCTTATTGGCAAATGATCAGAAAAATGACTGAGAGCATTATATTGCATTTTTTCCTGCTTAGGGTTTGATAAAAAACTCATGAAAATAAGTGGGAAACTTTCCATGATGTTCTTGATTTTGGGCTGGGAGGCCTGATCAACACTTACTCTTTCTCTGTCTCCCTGCAACAAATTGCTAAATGCCTCAAGCAAATAAAAATATTGTCAATAACCAGCACTATCCATACTACTTGGCACTGGCAAAGTAAACTCATCTGTTGTTGGCAAAAGGATTCCTCAACATGTAGAGAGGAAAGCAGTTGCCTTGACTATGGATATGGATATGGATATAACCCAGTCATGTGGCATGGGGTTATGTGTTCAATAAAAAGTCATTTTTAGATAGACAAGTGACCTTGAAATGCTTTTAACAGTTTTCTGCATCATCACCTTTTAAACTTCGTACTCTTTAGCTTTATTTCAGTTGTATTTAATTTTTCTCCCGGTTTTTTAATGTCTTACAAAGTTCAGCGTGTGCAGATTTGGTTTGGGGGTGGAGGTGCAGCGCAGCTGGTGGAGTGGAGGAGCGGGGAGAGAGATCTTTTTAAAGCAGCTAAACTTGTAGCCAGAGAAGATACTGCATTTATAATGTTCCCATTCTTCTCAATACTTAACAAGAAAAATGATTGTGTGTGTGTGACGTGAATATTCAGCACAGAGCTTTGGTAGCTGACCGCTCTCTTTTCACAGCCATCCAACCGCACACACATTCCTAAGGGATTACCTCACTGCCAGCGCTCCTCAAAGTGTGGGATACGCCGAAGCCGACCGACTGCAAAGCTCCTTTCTGCCTGCTGCGGTGCTGGTTTTAGGCAATGACCTTTAAAACCACAAATCTAACCCTATGTCTACCCCCAAAAGATTTTTCATTTGTTAGCTAAATGGGAGAGATGCTGGGCGTGGAAATAGGGTAGAGTCTGTAGGTTACATGTAGAAATTCCTTTCCAAGCTTTCCACTCCCCTTTGGCTCCAAATACTCAATAACTTTCCAGCCAGAGAATGTTTGTCCCTTCCTTCTCCCTCTCTTTTTTTTTGTGTTCTTCCCTTGTTTTGCATATTCTGACAGCACTGTTTACTTCAGCCTGCAGCTCCCACTGCTTTGTGTGCTTTCTCTGTCTCACAATTGCATAAATAAATCACTAAAGAAAATTTGCATTTATGGGAATTTTTAGCTGATATTAAGTTTTATGGGTGGAATATAATACATGTGAGTTGGCTTAATTAAACTGAATTGTCATTTGTGACACGGGGGTCTTTATCTGTACAAGATTATTTTTGCCTTTCATATTTTTTGCTATTAAACATGCCAGTGGATTTGAAAAGCCAAGGATGACAGGTCTCAGAAAGTATCATCTCTCTTGTTGCAAAATATCTGCTTATGCCAAGTGAAGCAAACCAGCATCATCAAGGAGCTGAACAGTTAATTTATGCCATGAATTTCTTAATGCCAGGAGATGGAATCTGAGGCCCATATATGTTGCAGCACCCTCTAGTCGCCCTATGGTGACTTGTCTCACTCTAGAGGACAGATGGAGTCTGGCAAAATGGTTTAGATCAAGGGAAATTTGACTGAAAGCTTGCCCAGTGCCCTGATATCCTACATAGGTTGAAAGTGGCTTCCTTGCCCCTGGCAAGCAGTGCTGTGTGCCCCGGAGCGCTGCTGGGTTTGGCTTTGGGGAGTGCAGGGTTTCTGGCAGGGCTGGCGGGTGGGCACAGCGCTCATGCCGATTGCCGAGGCTGCGGGCACACACTGCCCCTCCCGCCACACGGGCTGCAGTGTTAGCACCTGCAGAGCATGGGGAGCACACGGGAAATTCACCTCATCAGCTGCTGCAGCTTTGTTTCAGAGGCATGAGGAACCAGCCTCTCAGTTCCCATTTTCACCCTGTTCTTAAATATCTGAATTATCTGAAGGGGAGGGTGGAAATGCCATTTTACCCTGGAAATGTCATTTACACACACCCAACTAGAGCCTGTTTAATCCATCCATCTGCCCAGGAACTTGGTCGGTGATATTTATCCTTCTGTAAGAATCAGAAAGGGCGTGAGCCTTTTGCAGGATCCCCAGATCTGGCTTCACAAAGCACAGGTTCTTGGGAGACTCCATATGAGTTCTGTCTTTTTGACTGTTTTTCTGGAACAAGGCTGGCAAAGTGAAGCTTGAGATTGTCACACTGATTAATACTAATAATACTGGTGCACCTCCCCAAAGTGCATGAGGGACTGATAGAAGTACTAGTTCCAATTTATTTATTTTTCAGGCTAAAAATTCCCATACTTGTACAACTCTTTGCTGTCATTTTCCATGCATGGGGTCTGTGTGCCCCTGAGACTGATACTGCATCTGCTCCTCTGTGAAGACAAAGATAAACTTGTTCCTGGTGTGTTGTTCTTTCGCTTACTCTTCAGCATATGAACAAGCAATAAGAATGCATTTTAGATGTTAATGAAATTAATGAAAGCCAGATCTTGGAAACAGCTGAGATTGTTGACTGTCTCAGGCAGATTTTTACTTCATTTCAATTACAGATGAGCCAGAACCAAACCCCTGATTAGAATTGCTCCAAATTTTGGATCCACATCTCTCAGCTTTCCAGTTTTGACCAGTTTCCAGTGTTACATTTTCTTCCTGTTTTATTTTTCCTTCTGGTTTTAGTCCAGGTGTTTTATTGTTTTCATTTTGTCTCTGTGGAAGACCAGACGCATGAAGGACGTGGGATGTGCTGCCACAAGTCCACTGGGGCTGCAGAGGGATAATTTGGTTTTGGGATGTGGCTGTACACCCTGGGAGAGCTCGCAGTAGACTTGGTGCTGAGAAGCATTTCTGTGCCATCTCAGCAGGCAGGTGGCTGCCCCTGCTGCCATCCTGGCAGCTCAGTAAGGCACAGTTCCTGGGCAAATGTCTTTGTCACTGGCCTGAAATGGCCATGACTCTTGGCAAGTCCCCAGCTGCAGAATCTTACTGGTGGTTTTTTACCATGCCTTCACCCATAACTCCAGACCACCCCATCAGTAGTGCCATGTTCTCAGTCTGCATATAAATTCAATTGTGAATTTATACTCTGATTAAAAAAGAAACAAAAGCCTCCTGGAGACATTGTATTAATAATGAACAAATTCCTTTTTATGTCTCCTGGGTGTAAGGGGACCTAAAGCTTCTCCCTAGGGAGACTGAATGGTCTGAACAATCTAGTTAGAAACCTCAGAGGCAGCAAGCACACAGGAAAGGCTGGTTTATTATCTTTGCTCTTTCCTTGCTGTACTCAAATCCCAGGAACTGTTACTTTGGGGCCACAGATATTGTGCAGTGCATTTTTAGGGGAGGTTGAGAAAAACACCTCATCATAATGGTTTTAAGAACATTGATAAAAGAGGAAGATGAAAAAATAAATTACATTAAATGCTACAGTGCTTCATTTACACAATATAATAAAAAGCAAATTTTGTGATTCAAGTAATGATTGCAGGTTATTAAACTGGGCTTTAAAGGCTTCATAAATGAAAGCCTTTTAATAAGTGATGAACATGGATGATAATGCTCTTGGTAATAGAGAGAATCTTTATTAAGCTTGGCACATTTGTTCCGTACCCACCCACTTCCATGTCACAGCTGGACATGAAAGGAAGAGCTTGACTCCAGGTAGAAGAAAATTCAGAAAGCTATTTTATTTTTCACACAGCCCCTTTTTATAGCATGCTGTGCTAAAGAACCATGTAATTGGTTAGAAAAGACAACACTTCTCTTCATTGCTTAAATAATAGATACAACATCTGTAAGAGAATTATTATGAGAAACCTAGAAGTGTTTATGAAAGATAAAAGACTTACTTACTTTTCACTGTCCTTGAAAGAAATCTTTCTCTCACAGGAGAATCAGCCACTAATCAGGCTGAAAAATTTCACAAACTCAGAAAATCAGACCCACACTTCCCTGTTACTCTACTTGGCCCCTGGATCACTGTCACAAAAATGCAGCAGTAGGACAAAGCTTGAGTTGGGATGCTGGATGGGAAAGCACTGCTTTCCATGGTTGCCAGAGCCTGGAGAACATGACATCTTGGGAAGAGGCTGCAACACCATGGATTTTCTCTCGTCAGAGGAGGGGTCACAGAGCAGCTGAATGAGGTGAGAGCCAAAATCATCACCAGATGGTTTCTGTAAGAGAGTCTCCTCTGCCATTGCTGAAAGATTGAGCAGAGCACTCACCCAGACATGAAAGTTGCTGTCCCCAGGTGCCCGTTCAGTTGGGAATTGGCAGCTGGTGATGGGAGCAGGCATGGGGCTGAAGGGCAGAGCAGGGCTGGGCTTCACTAGGGCCTGATTCAGAGCACAGCAACATCCGTGGGTGCTTTCTCACTGGCTTGAAGGATCTGGCCTCAACAGTGATGGAGTGAGGAACTTTGGCAATCATTTCACTGCTTCTTTATGTTTTCAAGGGTCTGTTCTGACTGGCATCAGATTGAGACTTACTGACCCAGAGGGGAGGTGGCAGAGGGAGAGGCAGAGCCGAGGCAGGCAGCAGACAATAGAGCCTTCCTTCCCTTGACCAGTAATAAACTATGCTGGTGTAAGGGAAACTGTTCCTGCAGGTACTGCCTTTTGATTAAATATCTGAGAGTCATAAAAAAACTTCCTGTCATGAGGATAAGCGTATGAGACAGCCCTGCCCAACTGCAGTTTTGAATAACTTAATTTTACCTCTTCAACTTGCCTCCTCATAGAGTGGAATATTCTGCTCTATTTTGCCTAAATTATTAAAGACTGATGAGGTTTCCAGCCTAGAAGTGACTGCATTTCAGTGATGGATGAGTTGATTCTTCTGTGGGTATAGTAATCAAGGCATTTTTCAGCATCTTCAGCATGAAAGGCACAATATAAATGTGAAATATTATTTTGTGCCATGCAGCCGCTCAAATCTCAAATACACATTATGTCTCGGTAATATAGACAGTGTTTAAGACTGTTAAATTAAACTATTAAAGCCTTTAGAAAAAACAGAGATGACAGAGTGCAAATTAAATCTGAATTATTGTTAAATTGCTGTGCCGGTAGTTTTCAAACACATTCATAGTGACCTGGAAGAGAGCAGGGGGAGTGGAATGACATTCACACCTCCTAACTGGAGTCATTATCCATTCTTTGTTATCGTGCTGCCCACAACAAGGGCAAGGCTGGGACACCAGTGACTTGGTGGGGGCACAAGGATGCCTGTGGACCACAAGGGATGTTTTAAATGTCTCTCTGATTTAAAGCCAGGACACGGCCAGGCAGTCACTTGTCAGACAGATAGTTTTTAAAGGCAATAAATGCCTGCAGGCTCTTTTCTGTGCATGGTGAGTGAGACAGGGGGTTGGGAGAAGAGGGGGCCTTGGTGCATGGCTGGGTTATGCTCCTGAAAAATGTCGGTGTCTCAAGGACATGTTGGTCCTTCTCTCCTCTTCTCTTCCCCACTAATATCCCAGGCTCACTGAGGGCCTCGGTGGACCAGGGGTATGTAAAAAAATCTATGGGCCTTCCTGGAATATCAGATAGAAAAGGAGCTTTTTAAGTTACCTAAGTGATCTGCCTGCCAAAACATGAGTGCACCTGAGAGTATGTTCTCAGGTACTGTGTCTGGCTAATTTCTACCCAGTTGCAAGTGATGAAATTTTCTGAACTCCCTTTGGAAGTTTATCTCTGCTCCATTCTCTAATACAGTGCATTTTCACATTAAGATTTTGACTTTGTTTTCCTCAGGTCATTACTCATGATGGTATCTCTGTGTACCTCAAAAAATCCTTTTCCATCCT
Organism: Cettia cetti; assembly: GCA_013401135.1. Classification (NCBI taxonomy): domain Eukaryota; kingdom Metazoa; phylum Chordata; class Aves; order Passeriformes; family Sylviidae; genus Cettia; species Cettia cetti. Next base: position 16,135 of record VZUI01029294.1, on the reverse strand, counting down.
TAATCTTTACAAGCTTACAGGCATGTGGATATCTGTTTATTGTGAGTAACTTGATGCCAATCCATCAGTTTGCTTCTTGGAGGACTTTATGACAGCAGAAAGTGATTAATTTTCAAAGCAGACACAGCCTTTAATCTGCAGAAAAGGAAACAAACTTTCCCCCTCTCCTTTGCTGATTGAATCTGGAAATGAATGAATGATACCTGACTCAAATGTGTTTCTAAACTAGTTTTCATTAAATATAATCAATCAGTGCTGATCATCAGAAGTGTCTTGAAGATTTGCCTAAGTATGTATATGGTACTAAAGTCAGAATGAGCATAGTGATCGATATTCATTCAACATCTTAATCTGCTCAAGAGTATTAAATGGATTGCCCCAATGTCCTTGCAAAGAAGGGAAATAATGTAACTCTCGAGCAGGAGTATTAAAGTAGAGAGGATGAATGTGGTGTCCAAAACATTGCCAAGCAGCTCCTGACTTGTATCTTTGTGCCCAGCATCCAGCTGTTTGCTGTCATAAGCCAGTGCAGTCACAGCTGTTGAAAACTCTCAAGGATGGCCAAGAAAATCCAAGACTGACAAAACTGAAGGAAACATCCCAATGCAGTTCCCCTGTATGTGCTGTTGTATTCCCAGATCTCTCAGCTACCTGTCACCAGTGGCTAAGTTGGGACTAAACCCAAGTGCACACACAACCTTAGATCTGAGTATAGTTTATTTTTTACTGGGTGTTTTATTAGATATTGGGCTCTTCTTCAAATGGTGGGAATCCTTTATCCTTAAGTCCATTCCTTGCTTTACTGTTAAAATAGATCTCCTGTTTCCAGCATGAGACTGAGCCTCTGTCCATGAGAAGTTGAACTCAAATATGCAAGTCATTGTACATACTGCTGCACTATAAAAATCATACTAATTTTATATAGATATACAGTTAGCTCGTAATGGCTAAAGATCTGTGTTCCTCCCTGGACTTACCATAGGAGATCTCTTCAATTTCCCTGCTGCAAAATGAGAGGGTAACTAACAGTGTATTTAATTTAGTTATTTGAGGCCAAGACTGCCACGGGACATTTCTCTGTGGCTATGTCTTCTGGGGAGATTTGAATGAATGACCAAGAAGAATCTGAATCATCCAGTCATGCAAATTAAACCATTTCAATAATATGAGGGGTACTTTTCCTGATCCATAGTAATTGATGAGGCTCATTATATGTTAATATCACTCTTTTTTTTTAATCTTACATGTAATTTGCTACAGTTTTTCAATGTGAAGGTATAATTAAGATTCAGATGGCAATTTCATTCTAGACTGCTCTCTACAGTTGCTTTAATAAAAATTAGAGCTTGGGATGCTATTTTCTCTAGAGGCAGAAAAAAATATTCTTTTTGATACTTCAGATATAAATCCACTCAGCCACAGCAAATCTTCTAATAGTGGAAAAATGCAAAGTGCCATTATTTCCAGGCAAGCACTGCTTCTCTTCCTCCTATGCATGGTTCAGTGCCCCTGCTGAAGTTCTTGTGTTCAGTGCAGCAGCCAGGACCCAGTTCCTAAATGCCCAGAAACTCTGACTTTCATGTCAGCCGTGCCCAGGTCCTCCATCCACACATTAAATTACCAGTGCCCATGGTGTTTCTGGTACAGCAGTCAGCTACTCCAAGATCTGCAACCACCAAGCTGCTGGGGGGGAAATCTGTGCGTGAACTTTCATGAAATTTCATTGATACTTTATTTTACACATCAGGGGCTTGTGTGGGGCTTCTAGTGGCCAAAAAGCCTTTGCAGTGAGGTCAGGAGAGGCACAGGTGTGTCTGTGTCGTTGCAGTGTGACACTGCTTTGTGCTGATCCTCGTTTTAGCAACAGGCTCTGGCTGTATGTGGGATTTAATGGCTGCCTACCAGTTGACTACACACATGAGCTTATGGTGGGGATGCAGCTCCCTGTTGACAGAAATGCTTTGGAATGCAGCATATGAAAAGAGCAAACCGAAATGTTTCTGTAATATCATGTGAGGAAAGACAAATGTGGGTGTACATGAAAACATCACAGTGAGCCTGCTGACATGGGCAGGGAGAGGGGGAGGTGGGAGTTTCTGTGCTATTGTAAAGAGAGTAAAATAGTCACCACCTGGTAGTGGGAATTTCTGGAGTAGATGGCAAAATCTCATCTTTTTTTATAGCAGCCATTTTCTGGAAGTGACCATTTTGTTGCTGTTTTGTGTAGGCAGACATCAGGTGCTTCGTGAACCCGCTTCAGTTTTCTTTGGTGAATACTTGAGGAGAATGGGAGTCTGTGTGTCTGGAGCACAAACCTTGTGCTGGTGTGAGCTGGTGCCTGGCAGGGCACACCAGGGTCATTCTTCTGCTGGAAAGGAGATGTGGATTTTCCAGCACTCTCAGTGTGACTCCCCATGGGGTTCAAAGATTGGAACATACAGAAATTGTCCCACCAAAGCCATGAAGCCTCCCTGGGGGTAGAAGAAGAGCAGAAGGGGAGAGGCTGCTTGTGGAGGGGGACTGTAGCCACCAGGGTGGAGAGAGGGGCAAAACCCCACATCCACCTCAGTACTGGAGTGGAGGAGACAATGTGCATTTATCTCAGTGTTTTTCAGTGAGATAACTGCAGGGGGAGATTCTGTAAGAGTCAGTGTGACCATTTTCCTGCTCTACAGTGGGGAGCACCAAGCAAAATCACTGAGTGGCTTTCTGACTTAGTTTCCCCTCCTGTAAGTTGAAGGAGAGATGCAGTAGAGATAATTAGGGTTACACTGATGCTGTGGTGTGAGGGACCATGTGAGTCCTTTGGAGAGAGAGCTTTCTATCTGATAGCTGCTTTAAAGATGTAAAAAGAAATGCAAAAATTAGGCTTCACTTTGCACCATGTGGAAAAGCAGGACGTGTCTTTCAAGAAAGGAATTTATGACAGTGTTCTAGTTCTGAGGGACTTCAAGTGGTGTGGGTCTTATTCTCCCTGGGTGTAACTGCAGCTCCTGCTCCAGGCTCACACAAACATGGGAATCTGGGGTTGCCTGTCCATGCAGGTAGCTTCAGTGGGAGTGTGTTGTCTCTGTGCCATGTGTTGTACCATAATGTGAGTTTTGGAACCGAGCCTATTTTTAATAAATTGTACCTTTCCTCAACTGCTTCCTGTCTAAATACTCTGTGTTAACCCAAAAAGGAGCAACTGCCAGAGCAGCTGAAGGTGGATTTTTGTACATTCTTAGCAAAGACACTCTGAGGAATTTCCTCATTAAACAGATGAGCTATCAAAAGCACCTTTTCCTGCCAAAAAGGGCAAAAAGCACAGAAAACTGAGTGAATGTTCAGTGAAATTCTGTTGCAGTTTAATGAAATCGGGCCTTGGAAGGAGTCTCCTGACTTGTGCCTGCTGCAAGGAGAGCCAGAATAATACATGAGAATCTTGAGCATAAACCCTTTATCATCTTTGCTTTGACCGTTTCAGGACATACCAGTAGTTTTGACGTATTTCTGACAGATGCTGTTGGTTCTGGAGCTGAGCTGGACTGGGGATGTTTGTAGTAATGTACAGTGAGGTCCTGGCTACTCATGGATAAACTCTAATCATGGAGGCTCAGGAGTGGTGTTCCAGCCTTCGGTTGCATTTCAGACTTGATATTGAGGAAGGAAATTACTGACCTTAATTGTAAGAAGACAAGTGAAGTTTATCACCAGGTCTGTCTGTAAATGAGTAAAACAGACCAGGACTCTCCAATCTGAAAAAGAGATGGACTAAGTGGACATGTGGCAGAGATCCAGCAGATATAAGAGAGTGTGGAAGCAGGCAAGGAAGAGGGAAAGAGGAAGGATGTATCTTCAGACAGCTGGAAGTCACTGTTTTGCTTGCTGTGTTGTTTTATGGTGAATTCCAAAGGAGCATTGGTTCAATATTACTGTTGGGTGGAAAGCTGAGAGATGATCAGGATGAGTGGTGATATGGAGGAATTGACCTAGAAAAGTGATGGGACAAGGCTTGATCAAAACAGTAGAAAGGTAGAACCTGGATTTTTGCAAAGAAGGAAGGAAAATGACCTGATTTGAAACAGAGGGTGATATTAAAGAGAAATTCTGTGTCTGAGAGGCAGACAAACTGATCACATGAATTAAGACTATTCATTTCAGTGGTAGTACAGAAATGTGCTGTCTGCTTCTATTCTGTCTCAGCCTAGGTTTGGCCATTTTTATTCTGAGTCACTGCTGCCCTTCTGTACAGAATCCAGGTGAAGGACTCTTTACTGAATCTAAGTATTTCCATTATCTTATTTCTTTCCTAAGGGAGCAAGATTGATTCCCAATGAAGCAGCTGGTTGATTTTTAAGATTCTAGTACTTGCCTATTTGTTTGATCTTTTGGTTTTGCATTTAACTGGTTGCCTGCTCTGTCCCGCCTCTAAACGACTTTCACGCAGTCTGTGTCCAGGACTGCAGCTCTGTGTCCAGGCTATCGCACGCTGCACCACTTCTCCAGGGATTCCCACCACGCTGTCAGATATGAAAGCTAATGAAAAGTGTTGTTTCCCCTTTCCCTTCAGTGGTTTTGATTTTTATTCAATTTGTCCCTGCCTGTCAGGACTGAATGACTGGAAAGGAAGGGGAAGTCACTGAAGCTCTTTCTTCACAGACCTTGAGTGTGCTCGGCTTCATTCTCCCCATATTCCCAGGAGTAAATAACCATTTTTTTAAAACTTTTGCATTTTCTTTATGCCTATTTTTTTACCCTTATTGCCTTGTCTTCTTCTTCTGGCACTGAGATCTCCCTCTTTGGAGCATTTCCTACTGTAGCGAGTAGGTTTGGCAGTAATGAACATCGGAGCATGATCCAGGCCAACAGTGCAATACATACCTTGATATTTCTTATTTATTTGTGATTAATGTTTACACACTAAACCCAGCCAGTTTCCAGGTTAGAACATTTTTTTCTCTGTCTCTGACCACTGCAAACTCTTCCTTTTACGTAGAGGAGAAAATTTTTCCTCCTGCTTTTTAAAGGGATGCAGTAGCACTGAGGAGGCTGGGTTAGGAAGCTGGCTGGTAATTTTCCATATTATACACAGGGAAGAATAGGACAAAGTCTGTTCTCCAGAGCTACATTGGTTGTGAAGCAGCAGGCCCTTGTCTGTGAATGATGCAAATACTGTGCAGATGAAGAAGTGAACATAGCAGTGTCTGGCATCCAGCATTATTTTTAATACCTTCCTGAAGATAACCTTCATTCAGCAGGTTATTTGACACACCATGTCGTTCTTGTGGATGGTACAGGACTCTAGAAGGCTAGTGGCTCAAGAATTAAGGGTGCATATTTTAAGCAGTAATTTTTGACAGATGCAGATAAAACTGGCAGTCATTCTCTCTCCACTGTGCTGCCAGTGGCAGTATCCAATGTCTCATGCTCTAGGGAAGATATGAGAAGTTACATGGTGCCATAAAGGAGTTTCCTCTGACTCACAGCTGGCTGGTGCCCTGAAGCATGTTGATGTTGTGCATACAGGGATTACCAGGAGGGAGATGCTGATGTTCCAGAGCAGAGCAGTGATGGAAGCAAAGGTAGCTGGACCAGTATGACTTCGCCAAGTGTGGAACCAGATGAAGTCAGGATGAATTTAAATAATGCAGTGGAAACGCTCAATTTTCATTACATTTATCACTTACAGTCCATACAGTTTAGTTCTTTCTTTCAACTGGTTAAATTAAGTAAATCACTTATTCAAGTCCATAGGCAAACATTACAATAATTTTCTCAGAATTAAAATAAGCTTTGCTAATGATTTCCTATGGTCTATCATGAAGCAGTGAAGACTTGTGAGCATCTGAATTACATAGAACTCAAATTAGAAATGGGTGTGCTTTTTTCCTCATTATTTAATTAACCACAGTCTGCTTTCACTTTTAGCTGCTTTCTTATATTTGAGTGACTGTGATTTTGCTCTTTCCTCATGTATTTGAGTCAGCAGAGTGATCACTCAGTTTTGATGTAATAACCATGCAGGAGATTGGGACCACTTGACTTCCTGTAATTTCTTAATTCCCACCTATTGAAGAGAGAATTAAAACAGAATTGTTACAGACACCTTGGCTATAACATTTCAATGTATAGGATGTCAACATCAACCTGAAATATCCTTCCTGCAAGTCAGACCTGAGCATTGCCAACCCTGACATCAGCCTGCCTTGGGAGGCTGTGCCTTATCATTCTAGCAGGTGGTTCCCTGTAACAAAGGGAGATTAAATATCCCAAAGAATTCTACTCAGCTCTGTAAAACATTATTAAAAAGAACATCCAAATAAGGTTTGTGTGTTTGTTGCTCTCTGGCTGTGCAATGTCAGGGTGCCAGACACTGCTGGCTGATTCGTAGGTGTGGGAGGAAGAGACACGGTGTGGTTGTGAGACTCCACTCCTGCAATTTGAAGGAGGCATTTGCTGGAGAAAGGCCCACACAAACTGCAGAATTGCAGCAGGTTTAGCCATTGTTATTTTCACCCAACACTATCAGCAGAGTGAAACCGAATAGGACTGAAAATTGTGGAGTACATTGGCCCCTGGTGCTACAGGCAATTTCCCAAGGACAGGCAGACCTTGCTGCCCAGGCAGGCTCGCAGGCACCACCATTCCACCTCTTGTCTTCTCAGGTAGAAATCAACTTGATTTTGTGGGCTTGGATTTTTCCCATGTTTGAAAGCTTTGACACATCTCCAGTTTCTGAATACAAAATAGTCCTCTGTAGAAAACTCCAATCAGCACAGGGGCAATACAATGCCTCTTGCCCTCAACATTGAACTCTTTTATTCTGGTCTTCTGAGAACTTTGCCATTCAGAGAATCTGCTTCAATAAGGCAACAGGAATGCAGAAATCAGCCTGTGCCTGAATTTGGTGGCTAACATGTGCTGATGTCTGTGTGTCTCAGCTCAGCTGCATTCCTTCCAGATGTAGCTAGATGAGACCTGGCCCTGTAGACTTCAGTCTACACTGTGCTGCAAACAGTCTTGCAGTTCCATTAGAGTCTACAGCACCTGGTACAAAATTACACTTACAGGAATTAAAAAGGCAACATTCAAAAAATGATATAAAAAGGAAAGAACAGAGAAAGAAATTAAAAGAGCATATCTAGGTCAGCTGCATACAGTGTTTCACCATTCTAGGGAGAGAATAGCAGATCTCTCTTTAATCAGCAACTCCAAGCTGCTGAATTGCTCTGAGATATCTGATTTATCCAAATATCCTATCTTACACTGAAATCAGACTCTTAATGTTGCTTATACACACTTCTTACAGCTGAAAATCCTACATAATTTTAACATTTCATCTACTGTCTTTACTCCTTTGAACAGAAATAATGGAAAGAGGATAGAGGGATAAAGTAAACACCAATGGGAAGTAGAATCAAGTCTTACTGATGAGACATAATGTAGTTAAGTAACAGATGTTAAGCACCTTTGACTGATTATATATTCTTCCAAAGGCTCATCTCCCCTGACTCTCACAGCCGAGCAAGTTGGTGCAAATCAGAAGCAAATCTTTTGTCTATAGACTTACAAGGAGCTTTTCAGTTAGACAGTGGTGGTATAAATGCCAGCCTGATCTGATCAATTAGTGCAGTTGAGTCTAACCTCTCTAGCCTCTTAAACATAGAAAAACAACAGCTTTTAAGTGGCTGTAGGTTTCAATTACATTTGCACCCCAGAGGGACACAGCAGTGACCTGGTGCTGATGGATTTATGAGTATGTTATCTGACAGGAAGGTGGGTTTAAAAACAGCTATTTCCCTAAACTACTTTCCTTGACTTGGACATCTCTATTTTTCTCCTCTCTTCAGGCTCAGGTAGTTCAGGGGATTCCCACCATTGATACAAAGATTGTTTCCTCACTGATGTTCCAGAAATCAATATGAAAACAGAAGTAATTTTAGATATTAAAAAAGTATATACCAACATTTGAACCGCCTAGCATGGTGAGAAAACTGCTTCAGATTTTTTTTTATTTTTTTTTAAGCTAAGAAGATTATTTTCTCTGACTAGTCTGAGCAAGAGTTATTTCAAATGTAAAAAGACATGTTAAATTTTTGGGAGCACTTTTACATTTAAATCCTTAGAATAGACATTGTCTTACCCACATTATATCATAAAAAAACTTGGTTTACTTAGCTGGAAGCCATTGATGATTTGTCTTGAAAGTTATGAATTGCTTTCCTTATTCCTTTGGAGCCTTTTATTCTCTTGTAGAGCTAAGCATTAACAAGAGAAGAATTAAATATTGATGAGAAATAAGGCAAACATTTTAAATAGCTGAAAAATACATAATTTTCATGACTCTGAAAGTGTTCAAATTAAATAATAATATTTCATCTTTCTCTAGTGTGGCACAAACCTACATGTGTACATTCCAGCTCAAAACAACTGTCCTGTGTAATGGTTTTGGTTTTACAGATGTATTCACCATTAGCCTATGTGTGAAGCCTACTAAGAAGTTTTTAATTAACTTATGTTGAATGTTGCATAGTGGTACATCAACAAAAACTTAGAAGAACAAATCTTCATTCAGCTCAGATCAGTCCATGTACGTAATTCAGTGCACCTGTAGAGAAATATCCTGCAAAGACACCTTAACTCGGACCCATGAGGCACTGCAGACAGCAGAAGTCTATTTCAATAATTATTTCAGTAACAGGGATGAATAGAAATATATCCTCAGATGCTTTTGCACATACTTGTAAGTTGCCCATATCTATTTGCCTGCATTAAATTGGGTAAGTTACCTCTGTGCAGAGCTAGGAGCTGAACCAGGTGTTCCAGGCTTATTAGCCCCAATTCACATCCACTTTGATCTTGTAATAACTTGGTGGAAGTGAATGGCTGTGGATTCATCTGCAGTATCTCTTTCTTCAGCAGACTCTGGTTCTGCCTTTTCAACTCCTTGGAGCCTGTCTACCTGGCTGTGTCAGTGTGTAGCTATGTGCTGTGAGTTTGAGTCTTTCCAGCAGCAGTATGACTCAGATATTCCCAGGCAAGATGTGTAACTGTGCTCCATTCTGCCATGCCTAAATTGCTGATGATACCTGTAGTACACATTTTGAAGTTGGTGTGAATGTATTTGCACCTTTCTTAGGGATCACCAAGTAGATCAGGCCTAAAATATGAGAGGCTTCTCACTTGAGCTGGTGAGACCGCAGAACATGATTGTACTGTCCAGAAACTTTATAAGCTATTATTTTTGTATGCCAGTAAGAATTACCCTTTGGGAAGAGAAAAACCCCAATATTATTCACTATGCAACATTTTTGAAAACACTCCTGCTTTGCAATGCTTTTGTCTCAGCCATTTTCTTTTTTTCTCTAGTGGACATCAAGTACTTGAGGCTGTGATAGTCTCAGCTGGTTCAGGTATGCTTGAGTACCATTGCCAAATTTCTTACTGTGTCCTGGGTGCCAATACCTTGCCTGAAACAAGTGATAAAGAGATTACTGGGTGGGTATTTTTTGATGAGAGCTCATCTTCAGCACTGCAGCAAGAGATCTGCTCAAAAGAAATCAGATCACCATGACACTTATGTGGACTTCGTGTGTTGCACAGAAAGAAGCCTGACACAGTCAACACATTTCCTTCATAGCCAAACTTTCCTCTCAACAATATGTGTATGGATCAGTCAGGAACGTGATATATCTACTTTCATAATTTGTCCTTATTCCTGTTGCCTTTCAAGTGGTCACTGAGGTAAAAGGATCAGAAAATTTAAATGTGCAAATGGCCAGTATCAAGTGGCATTTGGGTAACTCACTACCTTGACAGAGCTCTGCAGCAGCAGTATTTTCAGTACATTTTTTCTAGCTGATCTCTGCTTCTATACAAAACAAACTGGCTCACAACAAACATGAGTGTGTAACTTACCCATTCCTGAACCTCTCCAGCAACAGGCTCTTGCTGCATAAATCAGTGAACTGTTTACATGATGGGGCAGAGAATATTAAGTCAGGGATTTTCACTTCTCTGTGTGGTTCCTATTTGGAACTTGTGTGATCTCTCTGTTACTGCCAGGTTAGCTGCAATAAAAAATTTTACTGAGAATCTTTGGCAAGGAGGGGTTTTATTTTGTGCTTTTCCTGTCTAACAGATGGTTTTTGGTTGAAGTAGGGGTAGAAATTCCCCACAGCAGTTGCACGGAGACTTGGCCACATCCTCTGGCATTAATTATAATAATTGTCCTTTGTAATTAGCTGCATGCCAGAGATGGAGGCACAACATCGTGTCTCTGCTGACTCTGATTGTTGGGTCCTTCTGTGGATTGCTCTCCCACAACTGGGAAACAGATTGTTTGGGCTGGAATTAGAGAGTTGTAGGTAGGCAGCAGCTGCTCTTGAAATTTTTTCTAATATGCTAGTTACATGTGTAAGATTAAATTGATTTTGTTCATTTAGCAGCCCATTCAGTGGGGGAGGAAGAACAACATGAGCCCCTGTAACTGGTAATGCTCTGTTCTGATAGAGGCTCTGCCTTATATGATGCCCAGGTGTATTTGCAACTCTGTAAATGATCCATTTCTGTTCCCCTGCAAAATTAGAAAAGAAGCTCTGCAGGTACCTGCTCCTGACAGAGAAACCCTTATCCATTGCATGTCACACCAGCCAGTGCAGGTGACATTTGGGTTGACCTGAATTTGATGTAAGCATTTATTCAATGAAGTAGCACTACTGAAATTATACAGGGATTTTCTGCTTTCTGATTTAAATATGGAGGTGATCTCACTGTCAAGACCCTCACATTTACTGTATCAGCCTGCCTATGAAAGAAGGGCTTTCATCCCAGCCTGATGGTGAAGAACCCAGGCTTATGCATTTATTTAGCAGGGTCCCCTGCTTTCTGGGTTAGAATGCAGACAGTCTAAAGCTCCACAATTTTTCCTAAAAGGATATCCCATCAGTGGGAACAAGGGACTTATGTGGTATCTCTTAAACAGGAGTGATAATCTTCACTAGAACTGTGAATGTTGGAGGTGGGCTACTGCAGTAACCCATGTAAGCCATGCAGATAGCCAGGTTGGGATGACAGGCCTCATACTACTAAATTTTCCTCTGAAACTTAGTCCTTTATATCATGCCAATCATATCAAGCTACAAGGGGCAGAAATCTGCTAGCATTCCCATGTTGGTAGAACTATGGCACTCCCCACAGTGTACAGCACATTTGATCACATCTGCAGCAATGCTCTGACTCCCCACAGCCTGTTTCACCCTAAAATCTCAATGTGTTTCACAAATTTAAGTAACTAAGATATTTTGGTAAGGTGAGCAGGCAATCTAAGCACCACATCATCAAAAAGGAAGCTAGTGTTCACAAAGTTTAGAAGAGCTGCCCAGACTGTGTTAGATTCAAATCCAGATTTTTGCTGCTAAAATCAGACATGGACTAGGTGATCTGCTGATGTGCATGGTGCACTTCTGCTCTTGTCAGTGGTCTTGGACTGAGTTACAGCTGTGCAATCTGGCTCCTAACATGTTGTGTGAAAATTGGCTTTTTGTTCAGGGTATGGCATCAATGCAATATTGCAATGAAATCTGATTTGTGTCACACAGCCCTGACAGTGTAGAAACTGCCATGATGCTGTAGTGAGTGAACAGGTAACCAACCATGCTGAGCCACAGGATGGATGTTGTCCAAAGACATTCCTATGCAGTATGTTGTGAAGCCTCAATGATAAAATGATTAACTTCTCAAAGCAAAACAAAGATATTCCACTTTATCTGGAGAAGAAATGCAGGGTAGCTGCCAACCCTGCACTGTGGGAAGAAAACTATGCTTTTTTTTTTTCTTCTTTTTTTTTTTTTTTGGCCCCATGCCAAGTCAATGCTCACACCAGGGATGGATCTAACTTTGCTCTGTTTAGTTTGGATGTGTAGGAGCACCAGTTTGGATGTGTAGGAGCACAACAATACAGCTTATTTTGGTGTCTAAATCAAAACTTTCAGAGAGAATGAGAAAATCTACATTTTCCTCCTGCATCAATTGCATCTAGATGATTTTGTCTTATGATATTGCATTGCATTATTAAAACTAAACTTCAAGGGAGCAGGTGGCCTACTGATGCTATTTCACCTCCCAAGTTGGTTGGCAAATCTGTCATCTTAACATCAAGTGAGAATAAATATTGGGGGTTGCTGTCAAGGGCTTTTTCAAAAGCAGGGAGTTACTAATGGTAATGGCTATCAGTGTTAAATGTTTGCTTTTTTGCAAAGGAGTTAACTATGGATTGTACAATTAGTGTAGAGAGGAAAAGGCGACAGCACTTCCTCTGAAGCCATTCAGTTCCCAAACTATTTTTGCGAGAGTTGGGCCTATCTCCTCTCTAAATTCTAAGTGGTGTGTCCATGTTGAGGATTCAAGGGTTATTTTTGCAGGCTTGACTGGAGGAGAATGCATGCATCAGAGCAGGAAATCCTTACTTGTTGCTTGTCTGCATTCTGCATGGTTTAAATCATCTCCAAATTGAAAAGAGAAATTTAAGTAGAAAGAAAACCCATATCCAGCATTCTCAGTACTGAAAGGAAAAAAAACCAAAACAAAACACAAACAACACAAGGGAAAGAATCTCCATCTCAATCTCATTGTTGCATTAAAGGAGATGTACTGAATTTGCAGAATGGCTGCAGCAAGTTGTGAATAATAAATGAAAGGGGGAAACTCCTTCCGTGTGCACAAAGAGAATGCAAACAGCTGTGCTGTTTGCTTGTGTGCTGGTTGCACAGATACACTGGCATTGCATGGGACCTATGAAGAAGAGGGTAGCAAATCCACAAGTTTTCCCAGATTTTCCCTCCTGCTCCGGCTCAGTCCTCAAGAAAGTTTAAAATTCCTTTTATTGCTTATAATCAATTTTTGTTGCTTATCTCTTCTCCTCTATTGGCAACCGGCCAGTTAAAGTGAGGGAAAAGGAATGAGAAACAAAGAGGCCAAATAAGGAAACACAAGTCTAAATACTTCACAACAAAGGGCTTTTTCTTTTTGGAGTCATCCTCTTTTTCAATGTTGTTGTCTATTTACTGTAGATGAGAAATCAGGATTAGTGGGCTTGGCAAAAGTCAGCACCTCGAGTAGTTAATCTGGGGAACAAGTCTTATCAGGAGTGGTTGAGCAAACTCAGGTTCTTTAACCTGGAAAAAAGGAGGCTTGAGGGGGACCTTGTTGCTCTTGATATACTACCTGAAAGGAAGCTGTAGTAAGGTGAGGGTGGGTCTCTTCTCCCAAGCTACAAGTGATAGGACACAAGGCAAGAGCCTGAAGTTGTGCCAGGGAAGGTTTAGATTGAACATTGGGAAAAATTTCTTCTCTGGAAGGGTTGTCAAGCACTGGAACAGGCTGCCCAGGAAAGTGGTTGAGTCTTCATCCCTAGAGGTGTTCGAAGGATCTGTAGATGTGGTACTTGGGAAAATGGTTTAGTGGTGGCCTTGACAGTGCTGGATTAATGGTAGAACTTGATGATCTTGGAGGTCTTTTCCAACCCAGATGATTCTATGATTCTCTAAATTTGATATGACAATTCAGAGTCTGTTCAAAGTGAGGTTGGTGCGTCTATGCATTGCAGATCAGACCTTCAATTTATTTTTTTTTCCCCCTCGATAATCTCCTGTTCATATAATAAAACCTGGGCTGAATTAGGTGGCATCTTTATGGCGGTGTTGAGTAAGGTTTAGGACCAGCAGAACAGCAGAATTTCTCAGAAGGTTATCTGAATTCTCTGGAAAAGGAGGGGAAAGAACACAAACCCATTACTTAATTTTCATTTGAATAAAATAAGCTTTAATTTTTTTTAAAACAAGCTTTAAATCCTACACTCAAAATTTAAGCAGATGAGTGAATAGCAAAACACAGCTCAGAAAGCTGTCCCTCACTGCCAGGAAAGCCTTTTGTCTGATGTGGCAAAGAAAACACAGACAATTAGTCATTTTTATGCTTTCAAAGCATTGGTTTGATGGTGCCAAACTTTTTCTGACAGATCTCATCTACTTCAGTTATCTGCCACTCCAGTTTATGAGGTTTCTAGGGCAACTGTCATCTTCATAGTGAACCACCCAGGATTCATAGAAGGCTGCTTTTCCTTTAGCACTCCTAGATTTCAGTAGCTCACTTTTTAAAATCACAGCAAAGTATTATTTTAAGAATACAGGAGAACAATTTCTTGTTTTGGATTTTTGCAAGCCTGGTGGTTAGAAAGGCACCATCTTTCTCCTCTGTCTTCATAGGCAAGGGGTCTTGGCCATGAATATTGTTGTAACTCTCTAGAACTTTGTTGGGAGTAATATTAGCTCCATTGCTCTGGAAAGAAATGTAATTGTCTGAGCCTAGGAGCTGGGCTCATATGAGGAAAAAGAGGTGAAGAAAAGGCAGTGGAATTAAACAGCTCTGAACTGGGACTGCAGAGAGGGGGAGTTTCTGCAGAATGTTCATGAAATTGCTTCTATCAAAGACTCAGTGCATCTGAGTAAGATGATATAGGATTATTTGCATTGGTAGTATCCAGTCCTTAAAGGACAGGAGCTCATTTCCTGACTGAAAAGGATGGGAACCTTTTCTCTGTAAGCCCACAGTCTGGGGGGAGTTCAATGGGATACTGTGGTTCTGGAGTGCTTGTTGAAATGTGTTTATTCTCTGAAATGGGAAAACCATTCATTATGCTACCTGGAAAAAATAAATAATCTGATTAGTCTGAAATTCTGTTTTTCTGGGGGAAAATTTGTATACATGCTATCATAATTAACTATATTTGTCTCTAAAATCAAGTCTCTGTTCTTAAAATACTTTCTTGTGGAATGAGATAATTTTGTCATTCTGGGTAAGATGGATTGACAGTGATAAGGAGATGTAAGGAAGCTGCACCACAGCTGGGTGCAGTCCAGACATGAGACATGGAGTTCCACTGATGTATTCACAGAGACATTCCCCTGTGTGTTAATTTTGTGTTCCAGCGGTGCCTGAGAGCTCTTTGACAGCACTTTTAGGCTGGGTGTTGTGTATTTGAAAAGCATCTAGCAGGTTGGTGGCAGCTATTGAGGAAGGAGTATTCTTCCCTGCCCATTGGTATCATTCTTCCTCACTGTGTAGAGGCAGCAGCCGAACAGCATTGATCATTCAGATCTCAGTTTCCAGGCCAAAATGTAACAAAGGGGCTTGCTGGCTCAAGAGCTCGCTGAGGATAAATGGGTACAGTGCTTTTCACCAGACCTTCTCTTGAGGGTAGAGGGGGTGGAGGGGCAAGGAAATGCAGTTTGCTATTGAAAATAATTGATAAAGTTGCTTGCTCTTCCAGCTGGAGCCTGTTTGCTAACACCATCCACCCCAGCCACTAATGCTTCCCACTTCCCTGATGAGTGGCCATTTTCTACTGCTGGCTTGGTGTAAGAACATCATGAATAGGATTTTTTATTTATTAGCTGTGTTAATGTGGCCCACAGGAGCTGCATTACGTTGGGCACAGTACAAACACATTTATTTAGACTTGTGTGAAAATTACTAATGAGAGAAGATGGCTGGCCAAAGCTCTAGGCGTTCTGACACCTCTGAATAAAACAGTGACATCCCAACAATGTTTAAAGTGATGATTCCAGCAGAAACTCAGCCAGCTGCTTCCAGAAACTCCTACAGAATAACATTAGCCTTCTCTAAATGCTTCAAAAAACAGAAGAGTTCACAAATGTTTAGGAGATGGTCTTCACCCTGAGGTGTTTACAATCCAGAGCCTCCATCCTTCAGAGAAGTGTCTACTTATTTTGTGCATCCAGTGAGAAGTGTTGTTACTTGCCTTCTTTAAAATTACACGTGGCTCTGGATGGTCAAGGCAGAAAGAAAAGGAGAGAATTAAGGAAAACTTACTTGTTTGAAAAGAAAGAAAAAATGGAGATTAGAGCTGAAAGGACTTGCCTGAGGCTACAGAGAGTCAGTGGCAGAGCCCAGAATAGAAGCCAGATGTTCAAAGTCTGTACCAATATGACTTAACAAGATTTTAACAGAGGGATGTTTTCCTTCAAAGTCTCTTTTCATCTCCCTTTTAAATTAATTATTTTATTTTATTTTATTTTATTTTATTTTATTTTATTTTATTTTATTTTATTTTATTTTATTTTATTTTATTTTA
>VZUI01029292.1:0-10713 GCA_013401135.1 Cettia cetti | reverse complement strand
TTTTCTTTTCTTTTCTTTTCTTTTCTTTTCTTTTCTTTTCTTTTCTTTTCTTTTCTTTTCTTTTCTTTTCTTCTTTTTTTCACTTGATATGTGAAAACTGGACTTCAGTTTTCTGATTTTTAGTTTTGTTCCTTTGAATTATTAAATAAAGGAAAAGCACACACACTGTTAGAAACACTGCTGGGACATACCAGCTATGGCCTTCCCTTTTTCCATTCCCTTTGCCCTTGCTCAGGAATTCTACAAGTGATCTTCCCCTCTCCCAGTGACAGTTCACTCCAGAGAGTGCAGCCTTTCTTCTACAGGCAGGGCCAGTGAGAACAGCCAGGCTCAAAGTCATAAGCTAAATAAAGCATCAGTATTCTTCACCAAAGGAGGAAGAGGGAAAATTGATACAGCCTTTGGGGTGCAGTAACTGCTGAACAGAACTCTGTGAAGAGACTTCTTTGCTTAAGATCTCTGGGCAATTCCTGCTGATTTCTGTTGGGCAAGTAGGTAATAATTTATAATGCAATAAAAAAGTACTGTATATTCTTTAAGCTCCTTTGTAAGTAACAAGTGAGAAACTGCTGGAATAAAACTGACATTGCTAAGAACAAACAAACAAACAAACAAACAAACAAACCTAAAAAACATAACAAACTCTTTTAAAGATCAATTATATGGGATAAAAATGAAAATCAAAGAATAATTTATCTGTTAGAACAATTAAAGTGTTTTAAGAAAGTGAAAAATCATTATTTCCACATGGTCAAAGCCCTGTTTTTCTTTCTTACCTGCTAGGCAAAAGAGCTTAACATCATGCTAAATGGAAATAAAAACTTAACAGTGTTTTTGCTTTCAGTTTCTAATACATGATGTGGAGTAGGCAAAAGAAAGGATAAAAATCAATACAGTTATGAAAGCAAACATAAGCAAAACACATTTGAGTGGACAAGTGAAAATCATTATATTTCTAGACTGCTGGAGAGGTTATTGTTGATTTCTGCATACAGGATCCTGTAGTACACAAGGTACTACAAAGAGCTTGTCAGATGATGATTTCTTCAAAGGTAAAATCAAATGTCAAAACTTCTGCTAATCTACCTCAGACTGTGAAATCACATGTCATAAAATGAAGACCAAATTACAGTGTTTTCTATTGAAAATTTGACAGCTGACATACAATAGAGACAAATACCAAAAGGAAAGTCTTTATTTTACAAGTGCAAATGAAAATTTAATGGGAGTTTGCATCCTAATTCACTGCTACTCTGGATAATGGAGCAGATGTCTTCAACACACCTCTGTGTCAGACAAATATGCCTGCACTCCTCAGCCTGGTGTGTGCAGCCTGTTAGCACTGCAGCCATATCAGCAGGGCATAGCAAAGAGAGTGCAGTACCATGCCAAATGGCATTGTTGGTTAAAGGTCTTCTAGCTCCCATAAACAACATCTTGGTGCTCTCTGAAACATGATTTCTTAGGTATTTGTAATATGTAATCAGTAATTCTATTTTAGTGAGATCCAGGGGATTGCTGGATAAAAAAGCATTCTTCACATAATTTTCTAGGTGTCAAAATCATTTTTATGGAAGGTTTGAAAGAAAGGGATGCAAACTTGCTCTTCCACTTGGTGTCTTTTCTCTAAGTGGCCTTCAAAGCTGTCAAAATACTAGAGATAATATGAGATTCAACTGGGGCAGTGTCGTCTTTCTGCCACCAACTCCTTGAATGTAGGACAGTAACCACATATCACATAAAAATATGCCTAAATCCCTTTGAAAAAGCCCAGTATGGGCTCTCCTACAGGCTAATAGGATATTAGGATAACCTCAACAGGTTCATCTTTGGAGAAAAACACCAGGTGTATTTTAGGTAGTTAGATTTACATGGCATGTAGCCATTTTGAGCTGTCTTTATTCTGCAGCTCTCCCAAGAATTTATTACTATGCTCAAGAACCACATCCTTTAAACATTTTACACAGTCAACTTTACACGATGGACTGTGTTTCCACACAATGAGATTTTTAACTTCTGATGATAAATCTTACAGACAAGGTGAGGGAATGGTCAAAGTGAATAGTTTCAGTTAATTTACACATGAGAATTTTTAATAGGGATACTGAATATTGGTTTTATAGATTATAAACCTTATGCAAAGAGAACTTAACCTTGTTATATAAAAAGACACATGGATTTGAAGGGGTATTTTGCTGTTACTTATGCTGGTTTAGGTCAGATGCCAATTACTCTTGGCTTTCCTAAAGAGTATAGCAGAATAAGAATAAAAAATGTGAGTCAAGGAAGAAGAGGCTTTTCAAGAACAGAACACATGAAATCTGATAAATCAGGAATGATATGAACAATAGGTGTAGCAGGGTACTGTTATTATAGGTAGGAAACTTCAGAAATATCTTTAAAGAGGTACATTGTAAATACTATTTTAAGCGTTCTTGGATAAAAATAGTGTCTCCTATATTTTTAGAACTTTGTAGAAGAAAAGCAAATAAACAGAGTTTTATAACATATTGCATAGCTGTGACTCATGGGAAGGTGGACAAATTACTGTAGGATAAAACAAATGCCAGAAGTATGAGATAAAGTATTCAGATAGGTGACCAATCCATGTTTCATAGCTGGTAAGACAGGGCTGGAATGCTTGGTGAGTAGGAACAATAGTCTTAAAAAAACTGACAGATTTAGCAAGTGACTAGATGTGAAAAACAGAGCTAGAATTGGCCAGCTAAATTGTTGCCAGCTTGGATGACCAGAAAGAAAAAACTTCAGTTACAATGGGAGAATAAGGTCTAGAGGAAATAAGAACATACACAGGAAAAGTTCTTTTGGAAAAAAATTGTTTAATGCATGGTATAAATATTTGATTTTTGTGTTACATTAGAAAGCTCCTTTCTAAAGAACAGAAAAAGTGTAATGGACTGACAGCTACAACTTACTATTTTTTTTCTCTCATTTGAGATTAAAATGAAAATCTGTCAGATTAAAGATTTTTTTAATCTCTTCATAACAGAGACTGAAACTTTTCTAATAATATTCTCCAATAAAACAAAATCTATTTTAACAGATGTTTCAGAGGAAAAGAGATTATTAAGCAAATGTCAGGTCAAATAAAGTTATGGCGAATGTCATATGGATGTGGGAAAATATTACTTTTTTTCTTTTTAGTTCCACTTACATTCTCAGAAAACCTTTTTTTGCTGTTGTCTCAATTTTGAAGTAATTTTGAGGCCCTCTTAGTTGGCTCAAAGATTCTGACCTCTGTGTTCAGTGCTGTTTATGCCTTAAATTTTAGGTTTCATATTTTCAGATTCCATGCTGCTTAGGTGTAGTTCTGAGCCTCATATTAAGTACTGGTGAGCTCTCTTCACAGAGCAAGCAGACAAAACAAATCCTTTTCCTGCTGAAGACCAAGGACAACTTTCAGCCCAACAACACAAACAATGGTGGACATGAAGGGAGGAACAAGAAGGGTGAGACCTTACAACATGAAGCTGTAACTGAACATTAAACCCAATATGCAAATGGACCAGAACTTATAAAAGTGTAAGATCTCGTGACGGGTCATCCATTTTGTGACCATTCTTAGTCCACCTTGGGGGTAGCCCTGGTCAGGCTCCTGTCCTGCCCAAGGTGGATCCTGGAGGCCTTTCAATAAATACCTACTTTATCCTCTAGTCTTTGTTTCAAGCCAGCCTTCCCAAGGCATCCCTGTGACAGTAGCAGAGTTTATGCTGTGAAGGACAGGGTAGCAGAGTGGTTTTAGGATACCAAGAAGAGCTGGGACATAAGGTTAGAAGGACAGAGGGGTTTTGGGATAAGTGATTCAAGGAGCCCAGATGTAAAAGGAACAAGAGAAAACGAGGTCTGTGAGAAGAAGGGACTATGTTCAGGCTTAAGGGATGTTTGGGTCTCTCTGAGCCCCAACAGATCTCAAACTATGCTCTTTCCAATTTCTTATGCTTTTCACCGGCTCTCTCTGGAATTCTCACTTCCCAGCTGCCCCATCACAGGAAAGTCAGCCTTTTCCCAGCAAAAGCCACACAGCTGCCAGCTTTGCACATGTCTAAGTCAGAGAAAACATGAGTGTGGCCAAAGCGACTTTTAAAAATACTTAAATTCTTCAGAATGTATCCCTAGGGGGATTTCTTTTCCATTGAAAGACTTAGGATTAGGGTTTAAAATGAATTAATTAATGATTCATTTAAATTATTTTAAATCATTCATCCACTTCAGCAGGTTTTACCAATTATCGGGGAAAGTAATGGTCCCTTACAGTTAAAGGTGAGTGTTTTTTATGATTTTCTCCCTAACCACATGGGCTTCCTTGATAATGACTGATTGCAGAAGGGAAGAACATGAGAATTCCTGTGAAAAATGCAGTTATGATTATCTCCTGCCCTACTTTGCACTGAAGTAATTAAATATTAGCAAGACTGTGAAGCAGTTCTAATGTAGTATAAAGACAAAATATTATTTTGTAATAACTTGAGTTGAAGTTTGCTAACTTTATTGACACATCTGAAAGGCATTTCAACTCACAAAAAAATAGTAAATGATATCCCTGTGGCATTTTATCATTATTTACTTACACTGCAAGAATCTGAAAATGCAAATTGTATATGGTGTGAACTGCAGACATCTTGTTCTGTCCTGTGCTTTTACATGACATGATGGCAGACCCAGACTGGCTTGACAGAAAAGTGCCACATCTCAGGTCATGTGTGGAAATGATAATTGGGGCAAGCAAACACTGAAAAGATAAATTCCAAATTCCAGCTCATTTCAAAATACATGTAAATTTGATCTGGTTTTTTATCTGAAACTACTAACAATATTAAATCGACAATACGTGGTATAAGTTAAGAGTAAGAAGAATAACAAAAAGCTAAAAACAAATCTAGTATTACAGTTTTTCTGGCTGATATAAGCAGTTTTTCCTCCACTATAGTCTTATAATTCTGTTTCTACTTCTCCCTAGAACACAAAAATCAGGAAAAGCATAAAAATGTAATAAGCCTATGTCAGTGTTCCTGCTGTGCAAGCTGTATAGGGTCTATCCAGCCTGACAGCCTGTTCTTTTCTGCCAATATTTATTCCCTTTTACTGAAGATTCTGAAATGACTTCCCAAATCAACATTGGATGAATTTTCTTCATTTTCTTCCTTTTCTGTGGAGAGATAAAATCTGTTAGCAAGAGATTTGTGGGTGACCCATGAGTCACACCATTGGTTAAAGTGGGAAAATCTAGATATTTTCACTGTTAACATTATGTTTGAAAATGATGAAACCCCACCAAACACAAACATTTAAGTAGCACATTTTTTGTTTCCAATTCCATTGAAGTCTGAGATTGCCTCTGAACACAGAACTCCCAGTTAAATACCTTCTAGAAGAAAACAGGCATTTTTTAACACCAATTTCAGTTTTTTGTTTTCTACAGTGTACTTGGACAGATTTAAATAGCACCACTGCTATCTGTACCTGGATGTTCTTAGACCTACAATTTTTCTGGGTCTAAACTCAGACTTGCCTTTACTTTATCCTAAATATTTGTTTTAGATATTTGCTTTATATATCTGTTCAGTTAAAAATGCCTTTTTAAAGGATTACTCAGCATCCAAGATCTCTCATTTGTTCATTTCATGGAGCTACTCAATGATCCTGTAAGTCCAGTAAATTATTAAAAAAGCACCATTTGATGGTTCTTACTACAACAGTATTTATGAGATTCCCATTTATAAAAAAGGGGGATAAATTAGTTCCCAGGTGTAGTGCGGAAAAGTTAATTAATATATAGGTGAGATGCTCAAGCATTTTTGGACAAAAACTGCCCTGGTGATGAGTCAAAAAACCCAGTAGTGTGTCTTTGTGTTGTTATTTTGGCTATATGCAATTTACATATAAATATTCCCAAAATATTGGATTATTCACTTTAAGACGTTGCTTTTCTAGGATGAAAATTATGAGCAGGATCTTTTCTTAAAGAGCATTAACAATGCCTGAGCACTCACTTTACATTCAGACTCAGTAATATAGGTGCGAGGAGGAGCTTATGTGATTAAATTCCAGTACTGAGATTAAGAAAAAATTGTCAAATTCCAAACTCTTCCATAGATTTATAATGTGATGTTATACATATTACTTCACCTCTCTTCTTAATCTAAGGTAGAGGATCCAATTCATCCAAAAAAGAAATCCTTTGAACAGAGTGAAGAATAAGGATCAATTCCCCAATCTTCCAGCTAAGCAAAATGTCCTGATGAAGCACAGTTGTAGAAGAAACAATGCTCCTACATATCAGTTCTATACATATTATAAAATTATTTGGGGCAATATTTCAGTAGTTTTACTCCATTTGCTTCACATGATTCACTCTTGTTCTATAAGACCAGGTGAATGTGTGTATTTTAGTTTTTAAGGATGAGGAATCAGCCATGAAAGCCTCTGCCAAAAAAAGATGAAGGCAGCACAGTTAGATGAAAACACAGATCAAAAGACAGCAAATCTTCCATCCCCCCTGAATAATTGTGGCTGTAAAATGGCTTAAATATTAAAATTTCTTTTTAGCTGAATTAACTGGGATTTTTGAACATATTGTTAATAGCTAGAAATCTTAATTAATAGTTGGAAATTATGGCATATAGTAGTTAGCATTTTCTTAGGCAAAAAGAATACACTTGCAGTCTCTGAGACAAAACTTTATTTCTTCCCTCCCATATCTGCTCTGTCCCTTAACTCCCTGAAAACCCTGACTGTGATGTGGGGAGCACAGTGTGTGTCCACCTTACAAGGAGATGATGAGAGTGCTGTTGTCACCCTTAAGTGACTACCAGCTGCTGCTATCAAATCAAAAATGGCTGGAAAAATTGAAAGGGACATAAGAAAGTAATCCCTTCAAATTGCCACAATATTTACTGGAAAGAGAGGCTTTCAGGGCAAATCAAGCATGTAATCCTGTAAGCCCTCTGCCCATTCATGGCATGAGCACACAGGGGCACCTATTGAAATATGGTAATGATCACAGTTCTGCAACCCAGGAAACAAATTAAAATAATGAAAAATTTTTAAAAAACAGGGAGAGATTCACTATTCAAATCTTCTGCATGATCTCAGAACAATTGTTGCTATTCATACATAGAAGCACCTAGCTCTATATTTTTGGGTTTTATGTAAATTTGTTTAGAACTGAGATGGCGAAAAACTCCCACCCAACAAACACTCATTTATAGAAATAGTCACAGCATTACCATGCTGCATAATATAAAAAACATCCATTTTATGGCTGCACAATTTCCTCCTCATAATACTGTGTGCCAGCAGTAACAAATATGAAAGCAGATCGATTTAAAGTTCAAGTTAAGTTGCATGGGTTTCCCATGGTGAAGCAATTATTCCCTCAGAGGCTCTCATTTTCTTTATCACACCATGAACTCCTCAGGAAAGGAATGTGCAGTTTCTACCATGTGGATACTTGTACTGCAACAAAAAACCTCAGAAACAGTATTTAAGGATAGACATTTTTGTCTCTGTAAAGGCTTCCTAAATTTGAAGATTGACCTCTCTACAGTCAAAAGCATTTACTCTTGACAAAATCAAGTTCCTATTAATCTAATCTAAGCCATCCATTTCCCTTTAAACTCAGAACTAATTTATTTCTCAATAATATAGGTTAAACTTTTCAGTAAAAGCCTGGGGTGAGTATAATAACACTACATATATTGGGGTGCACTGAAGTGGTATGGTATCACCACTATTTTATATATCTAAGAGCTGGAAATAGACTGTGTCCCTCTGAAATTCACAGGAAATATTGATTTCAAACCTGTCAACAGGTTAGAAATTGAGCTTCTCCCTTGCAGCACTCAGCTCTTTGGACCTTCAGTCTTCAGCCAAAGCCTTCCTGAAAGCCACCACTGGGACTATGGTCTCCACTGGTTTTTCCTCTCTCTGGTGTGACCATTAGGGAACAGAGCTCTGTAGATCTGCTCTGCCATTCCACAGCAGGATCACTCTGCAGAGAAAAAATCCTTACTTACACCCATGAATTCCAGCTGCCATTCTTGTGAGTATTCCATAAAGGGTTTGATGAGAAGAAAAAAAAAGAGAAAAATGTGGGAAAAAAAAGAGAAAAAAAAAAAAAGAAAAAAGAGAGGAAAAAAAGAATAGATCAGATAATTTGACATTGCAAATGCACATTGCATAAACATAATGATGGTTTATTTTCCAGTTTGGTAAAGATAACCTTGAGCATCTTCAGTGGACAAGAAGAGTCATAATGAAACTTCTGGTTAAAAGAAACTAATATATTACAATAACAAAATTGATTCCTTTAAGTTCACCATTCCTTTGTTTTTCTGCTAAATTTTATTTATTTCCTTATCTGTCTCTTTTTTTGTTTAGTTGTAAAATGCCAGAAAACTCATCTGATCAATTAATAAAAACTACATTAAGACCCAAATTCTATTTTCATTTTCACATTCATTAGACATGATGTGAGCACATGCTTTAGAGATTTGATTTGCATAAATCCCTTCTTTCTACAGATTTCCCAATAAATTTCTATAGGTAGCTGGGCTGTTGGTTTTTCTTGTGGCAAAAGTAATAAATACCACTTCTGCATAGTGTTTTCTTATGGCTTAGACAAGACTTCTGAAAGCCATGAGTTGTATGAAACGCTGGACTCAAGGGCTTATGTGAAATTTGGGCATGTGAACATGAGTGCTGGATGCTGCATGGTAACCTTCCTCCCAGTCATCTACTCTAAAAGACAAGAGTGGCTGAGGAGTGGAAGAAGAAATCTACTGTCAAATAAGGATAATATTTTTAATCCACTCTTTATATTAAAATTACATGCATGCATGCACACACAAATATATATACACACATATACCCATTGATTAATTTTCCAATTTTTGTATGTTATTTTTAGTTGTGGTTGCCTATAGAAAGGAAAACCAAAGGAAGACCTGAATAAAGATGCAGAGGAAGAATTATCACACCTGACAGAGCTCCAGCAAAAGAGTCAGGATCAGAGAAAAGACTGAGGTTTTATTGTGAGGTGTGTCTCAGTGTGAGGATAAGAACAGGAGGAAGGAGTGGGAGACACTCTGTGGAGTCAAGAGGGAGACAAGCACAGTGAGGCAGAGCTGCAGAAGGCTGTGAAGGAGAGAAGAAGAAGCTCACACCCAACATGGCAAAAGACAGGGTCAGCTCAAGAAAGATATCGTCACCCTAAAGTCCAATTACATCCTCAGCATTATTTGAATTCAGCAGAAATATCACAGGTAGTATACTCAATTCAATATGGCCACTTCAATAATTTCTAAAATCAGAGATTCTTATATGTCTGTCACTGAAATCAGTATTTGCTGCTGGATAATTTCTCCTCTAATCATTCAACCATTAGCTACCTCTTGGCTTTGGAGTTAGGACTAATAAGCATATACAACTTTCTACAATAGGAAAAATAACATATTTCCTTCTCTTCAGAAAGAAAAGAAGTTATTTCCACACTTTTCATGTAAAGGAAATTTTAAAAAATAATTCAGCAAAACAAATATTTCAGCTTGGTTGCATGGAAATGAAATTCAACATCTTGCTGCTCCCTGCTGCACATGAGCAGCGTCCCCAGGTGAATGATAGGGCTCAGCTGCAGGCAGCAGGAAGGTTTGCCATATCTGATCTACAGGGCAGAAGTGGCCTGAAACTATGTTTCTTTGAAATCTGAACTCGCAGCCAAACTGTGTGCTGGTGAAAGTGCATCAAAATCATCTATTTCCATCAAAATGAATCTATTTCCATGCAACACTTCAGTTTTGACAAAGCATAGAAGTACATACAAGCACTCCACATAGAAATACACTGCAAAATTCCTGACAGGTTTTGTTCACAGGACTGAGCTAGATAAGAGCAGATATCAGTGTTTGCAGCTGGTTTTTGTAAGGGAACATACATTTTAACAATTTCCTGATACTTACCAGAAAAAAAAAATCTTCAAGGATTTTTTTTTCTTTTAAAAAAATATGCATCAGCCCTTTTACACCAAAAGTATAATGGTTGACAGCTAGGTCTTAATATGCGCTAAATCTTAACTTTATTGTAAATGTAAATTATTAGAGACAAAAATGGGAAAAGAGAATGTGAGTCATCTTGAGGTACAGCTGAAACTACAGCTTATCAGCAATTTGATAACTGGTCAGCCAGCAGGGCTTACTAGTTCATGACTATTATCTACATGTTTTCCCATTTATTACATGCCAGCTGAGGCCAATTTTCAGCAGGGAACTATAGCAGCTGTCTCTGTGGAAAATAAAGGAATGTCACTTTAAATTTCTTTGCAGCATGACAGAAATGTCAGCTTCAAGATGGAAACATACAGTGATACACATTTCTTCTGACCTGAACACATTGCATCAATTCATACTCATGAAAATGTCATTTGTTGCTTTTGCTTCTTTTTCTTTTTTTTTTTTTTTGGACCAATTTCCAACCTAAAAATATTTCCTCTTCTAGCTCCATCACTGATCACAGTGTAAATTTAACACTGATCACAGTATTCTGAAAGCTTTAAAGATTTTATATTTTTGGTGGTATCATTTGCCATTGAATAAATTTTGATTGAGAAGACAATAAAAAAAAGGAGGGAGGGAGGGAGGGAGGGAGGGAGGGAGGAAGGAAGGAAGGAAGGAAGGAAGGAAGGAAGGAAGGAAGGAA
>VZUI01029287.1:0-27913 GCA_013401135.1 Cettia cetti | reverse complement strand
CCTTTTTCCTTTTTCCTTTTTCCTTTTTCCTTTTTCCTTTTTCCTTTTTCCTTTTTCCTTTTTCCTTTTTCCTTTTTTCTTTCCTTCCCTGCAGGTCCCATGCTGTCCTGGCTCTCCACGCTGTCCCTCCCCAGGCTGGCCACTGTCCCTGGGCTCAGTGTCACTTGTGCTGCCCTGGCCACCCCCAGAGCTGCCTCTCTGTGCCTGCCCTCCCCTGGGGGAGCTGGGGGTCTTCAGGTCCTTGTGCTCCCCCTCTTTGGCCCAGCTCAGAGGGCACTGGGAGGGCACAGGGGACAGCTGCACCCACACTCACCATCCTGCCCTGCCCTGCCCTGCCCTGCCAGCCTCAGCAGATGTTTGTTCCTCCCAGGGGTGATGGTTATCTCCTGTTCTCTTCTGATAAGGATGTACATACAGTAGGATTTCAGTTACTGCAGCCCCATGTGCCCTCAAAGGAGGACATTTCTTGTGAGGTCCCACAGCAGCCACCAATGGCCAGTGGCAAAGTGCCAAAGCACCAACTAAAATCCAGGTAGTGGATTTTATATATAAAATATTTCAAGTTCCCCTTTATTTTCTGGAGTAAGTCCTTGCCCCCTTTTAGTTAAGTCTTCCATCATTGAATCTAGGTTGCTCAGTTTAATACACACCCGCCCTCCCACAAACACTTAGATTGAATCCCTCTATATTTAGAATGTACTGTAGATTGTAAGAATGTAATATATATATTTATAAACATGCCAACTGTGAATAAAATTTGCATTTTAGTGGCTTCATCTTTTTTTTCCTACTCTGAACGCCTCTTTCCTTTCACTGTCAGAACGTTTACCCTGAGAGAGCCTGGCAGCAATACAGAGATGTCCTCTGGTGGATCCAGCAAGGCTCATGGCACAATCCACTCACAGAACTTTACACTGTGCAGTGCTGGGGGAGAATTCAGCACCAACAACGTGTTATGCTACAAATGTACGTGCACCAAGCCACCCTCCCAAGATCTGAAACTGTTTGCAAATAAATCCATGTGCTTTATTTCTAGCTGAAAGGCCAATATGTGAGTTTCTGGCTTGGGGTTCTGGTTTTTTTCTCTTGGGAAGATCCACATTTGGCTAAACACTTCTAAGGCAATTTAAGGAGGGTAAGCGAGTAAATAGAGCAAACATGCCCAGTGCTTTGGGGATCAGATGGATCAGATGCTCTTTGCTTTCTTTCAGCACTCTGCTCAAGGCTTGGATGGAGCAGTGCAGGACGAGGTGCAGCAGTGACAGCAGTGACAGCACAGAGCAGGATGAGGTGCAGCAGTGACAGCAGTGCAGCAGTGACAGCAGTGACAGCAGTGCAGGATGAGATGCAGCAGTGACAGCAGTGACAGCACAGAGCAGGACGAGGTGCAGCAGTGACAGCAGAGTGCAGGAGGAGGTGCAGCAGTGCAGGACGAGGTGCAGCAGTGCAGGACGAGGTGCAGCAGTGACAGCAGAGTGCAGGACGAGGTGCAGCAGTGCAGGATGAGGTGCAGCAGTGCAGGACGAGGTGCAGGAGGAGGTGCAGCAATGCAGGACAAGGTGCAGCAGTGACAGCAGAGTGCAGGACGAGGTGCAGCAGCGCTGAGGACAGCACAGTGCAGGCCCCAGACAAGCTGTGGCTGATCTCTCAGGTGAGGGAAGCAGCCTTGGGGCTGCAGCAAAGTGTGGCAGCTCCCTGCAGGTGCCCCAGCTCTGGGGCTATTTGGGGTGCTTCTTGCACATCACTGTGCGGTGCCTGCAGCGGGGCAGGCAGGGTGGGAGTGCCCAGGTGTCTCTGGAGCCCAGCAGGGCAGGGGGTGAGGGCAGGGCTGCCCTTGCAGTGTGGCAGGGCGTGCCAGGCTCCCTCCTGGGGAGCAGCAGGTGCAGTCTGTGCTGGGAGCAGCCTGGCACACTGCTCTGCCCAGGATGTGCTCAATCCAGAATCCTGCATCAGCTGCCTCTGGGGAACAGGAGGAACTAACAGCAAGGTCCTCTGGTAGCACAGAGCACAGGAATGTCCTGTGAGGACAAACAGCCTCCAGCTGCAGCACTGAGGATCCTGACAGGCACATCTGTGCTGCCTGCTGGCTCAGAGCCCCCGTGTATCCAGCAGCTGGGACTGGCTGCTGTGCTCAGGGCAGTGCTGTAACTGAGGCAGCGTGTCTGGAGTGCTCCTTGCCATGGATCTCACAGAGCTCTGAGCAGGGTGTGCTCCTTTCTGCCTGGGGAACCCCAAGGTGAGGCACTTTGCCCAGAGCCACTGCCAATCTGTGCCCAAACCCCCTGTGCAGGGTCCTGAGTGTGAACTGTGGCCACCTGCATGCAAGCAAACACTCTAATTAATCTGCTAACAGCAGATTAAATCAACATCCTGCAGAGATTTTTGCATGTCTGTATCTGCTGGGAAGGGCCTTTGTGAACGTTCCCTTTTGTGCTGCACAGGGCCCCCTCTTCTAAGCAAAACCCTCTGCACCCTGGAGCATCCAGGGGAGGAATTTCGTGTTTCAGGCAGTCAGCTGAGATCCCAGCTGGCAATGTGAGGCCTCCATCCTGTCCCCATCATTAAAGCAGTGATGGTGTTCAGATGCTGCTTGCACATCTTGTTGTACAGCCGTGGCTCCCATTGGCATCTCCTGAGCCCAATCAAGAGCCCTGCTGACTCTCCTGGGAGAGTTATTGATTACTTTATTGTTTTCTTCTTATTTTCATGTTTGAGTCTCTTTTCCTGTGAGTAGACTGATTGGGGCATGTTTAAAAAAAAACAACCAAAAAACCCAGAAAATTTATCTGATACAGTTTGGTTCTTTTTAGAGAGTTTATACATGAATACAATCAGGAGTAGAAACTCGATGGTCCTATAAATCAGGTAAGCTGGTTCTTTACTCTCTTCTTTCATTTTAAAAGCTTCTCCTTCAGCAGTCTGAAATATATGCTGGTTTAGACCCAGCTGCATTAATACACCAGTGAATTCAAAGTCTGAGCAATGCAGCTAAATAATTGGTTTGAATCAAGACTTCTCCGGAGGTAAGTGACTTGAAAAACCAGAATAGGTATTTAATCTGTGTGCAGCCTGCACAGAGCAGCTCTAGAAGCTGCTTTCACACCTCGTTTCCATAATGAATGGGATGTAAATGCAGTGAGCACCCTGGAGACACTTTAGTTCAGCTCCGTGTATGTTCGGTTTCTCCAGGACTGCCAGCTCTCAGTCTCCTGTGGCCCCAGGGGCTGTTCTGCTGTGCAGGATCCGCAGTGAGAGCTGAAGGACTCGTGTAGTACAGCCTGGAAGAGCCTTCCACATGTGTCACTGAGCAGAGAGAGCTGGCTGGACTCACCTCGGTATTGATCAAAGTCCAGCAAGCATCACTGAGGAATTAGCCGGGGGAAGGAGCTATCACTGCCAAATGGTGCGTTTAGAAAATGCCTCAAGCTTTTAAAAAACCTCCCAGAGACGAATTTATTTAGTCCTGAAAGCCCAGGGAGCCTGTCACATATTTCTACATGTTTATTGTGGTACCAGAGCCCAGCCCTGCCCAGGCCTGGGGCACTGCAGCCACACACCTCACTGCCTGCACTCCAGTGCCACCAGAGCCAGGGCAGGGCTGCTGCCAGCCCTGCCAGAGCCATGCCCAGGGGGAGGGAGCAGCAGGGGAGCTCAGGTGTGTCCTGCACACAGGTGCAGGGTGCCAGCCCAGCTCCCCTCACTGCCCTGCCTGAGCTGTCCCCTGAGGACAGAGAGCTCTGGGTCAGGGTGTCACCTGCACAGGGTGACAGGATTTGTTCTGCTGCCAGGGCATTTCTGTTTGAGAGCTCCCAGGTGGGCCCTGCCCGTGCCCAGCCATTCACCCCTTTCTGAGGGGCTGCTTGCCTCCAACCCCAGCACCTCCCTCAGGCACAGACAGTGCTCCTTCCCTGGGAAGGGCTGATGTGCTGGTGGCTTCCTGGCCAAAGCTGGAGCGGGTGAAGTTCCAAACTGGCAGCACTGATGGCCAGAGAGGAGCAGAGCACCTGGGCCCCGAGCATCACAAGGGCCAGGGTTACCCCAGTCTAGCAGGAGTGCCTGGAACAGGATCATTTTCTACCTCCTTGCTGATGTGATATGAAGACCTCTGTCAACAAATCCTTCATTATGCAGGCTCCCTGCTCCAGCTCCGTGAGGAGCAGCAAATTAAGCAGCCCACGAATGTAATATTAATGTCTGGAGAAGCAGCAGAGCTCCTCTGTCTGTGTGTGCTGCCAGTGCTCATTAGGAGATCCCCAGCACTCTGGGAAGGTGCCTGCTGCATTTCACACGACAGCTTCTGCCCGGGGGGGGCTGCAGGGACTGCCCCAAGGCACGCTGGTGTGCACCAGCCCCAGCTCCATGGCTGCCTGCTGCTCTGCGTGCTCCCTGCTGCAGCCACAGCCCTGCTCCAGCTCTGCTCTGTGCTGGGCACAGCTCTGGGCCTGAATTCCTCCAGCTCTGCTCTGGGCTGGGCACAGCTCCCTGTGCCTGAATTCTCCAGCCCTGCTCTGGGCTGGGCACAGCTCCCTGTGCCTGAATTCTCCAGCTCTGGTTCCTGCTGGGCACAGCTCCCTGTGCCTGAATTCTCCAGCTCTGGTTCCTGCTGGGCACAGCTCCCTGTGGCACCTGGCAGAGCCCAGCTGGGTGTCCCCAGCAGCAGAACGCTGCAGCTTTGGAGTCTTATCAGGACTGTGCTTATTCATGTTCAGGCCTGTGTTCCTAATAATTAAATTAGAGCTTCCTACAGTCAGTTAATGCACTAATGACATAAAAACCAATCCAAGGAGCTTCACTCCTCAGCCCTGATAACACAGGACTGCAGATGACTGAGTCCCATTGGCAGCGTTTTCCCGAGCTCAGGAAGTGCAGATGGGCAGAGTGGAGCAGAAATGAGGACAGGGAGCTGTCCTCGCCCTGTCCCTGAGCTCTGCCCAGGTCAGCACTCTCTGCCTGTGTCAGCCCAGGGTGAGCTGGACAGTTCCCATCCTCCCTTTTCAGCAAATCCTTTTCTGATGACTGTGGGCACACGTTTCCATCCTGTTGTCACCAAGCCAACCCCCTGAATCACTGTGCTCCTCTTGGCCATTAATTCCCTTTTGCAGCTTTCTGCCCTCGGTGCCCTCTCTCAGGCCTGATCAATAGCTTTGCTCTTAGCACTTGGCACTGCCTCCTGCTCAGGATCCCCGGGCCAAACCAGCCCCTCTCGAGGGTCTCCCTTAAAGAAGGGAGTGCTACCAGCCTGCAAAGTGCTTTGCAATAGTGACAAATCCCGTGTATTGATCAGCTCTTGCTCTGTACCAGGCTCTCTGATACAGCACTCAGCAATTGTCTTTTGCAAGACCAATCCATGCAGATGGAGAGGCATTTTGGGCAGGCTGCAGGTGCAAGCTCAGAAGGATTTTTTGTTCATTGCAGTGCACAGTCCTTGCACAATCCCCCCAGCCCCTGAGGAGCCACAGGATTTGAATGATCTCTTCTAATTGTTTTGCCCCCTCATCTTCTGCAGAGCTGCTGTCCCCCACTCTTATGGCACCTGTGAGGAGGGGCTTTAATTGCAGGGGTGCTCTTTTAACCCAAGTGGAATATGATCTGTGAGGCTGCTGGGGGTGATTGCTGCAAAGCTGAGCACCATCACTCAAATCAGGGATTAAACCAGGGGAAATTTCCAGGTTTTAGAGCAAAACTACCAGGCCAGACTACTGAAAAATTTGCAAACAGCTAAATTTTTCCACTCTGATGCTCCTAAAGAAAATAACATCATCTCCTCCTTCGGAGTCACACCCTTACATCTTGAAAGCCTGGTTCAGCTTCTCACCCTCCCCTGCAGTGACCTGGGCTATAAACAGCCTCCCCTCCCTTTGGGCTGCAGGCTCGGGAGCTCTGAAGGGGAGGCAAAAAGGGAAAGCAGCAGCAGAGAGGGGGTGAAAGGAGCAAAGGGGGACAGGGATGGCTCAGCTAGGGCTGGGGGCATTGTGTAGCCTGCCCTGTTGGGGAGGGAGCAGCAGGACACACACAACTCTCTGGAATTGGGAGGTGCACGCAGCCCAGCCCAGGGGCCAGCCCGAGCTGGGGGCACTGCTGCCACCTCCAGCAGGATTTCTGGTGAGCTCAGTGTCCCCAGCCCAGCCTGTCTCCATCCCCAGAGTCCATGTGCTGGGGGGAGAAGCTGCTGGATCAACCAGGAGCTCCCAACCTGCTGCCCAAGGGGGCTCTGGGTGGAAGGCAAAGCACAAGGGATGCCTCTGGCACTCGTCAGTGCCCTCAGCTGCCGTGGCTTTGGATGGAGGCAGAGGGTGGGACAGGATGATCTTCTATTCCAGGGCAGCAGGAGCCCTTCAGGAACTCACATTCCTGTATTTCTGTGGATGTGGATACACACCTGGGTGCCTTAGGTGTGTCCAGAGTCACCTGTCCTCCTTTCTGCCTCTAGCTCATCATTTGCTTTCCACAGCTTCCCCATCCCCCAGTTTAATATTTTCACTTACTGTACTTTAAAGAGCCAGAAATAGCTTGTCAGATTGAGACAGCTCTTGAGAAGTTTAATTTTCCTAATGCTTGTTGGAAATCCCCTTTCTGAATCTGCAGGAATATTAAGGTTCTTAGCATGAGCTGTGCAGAGAGGGAATTTGCAAGTAAAGCTGTCAGGGCATTGCAATTGGGTTAGGAGAGGCTTGGTGGAGCAGGATGGGTGCAGGAGGTGTCTCCCAGGAGGGTGGCAGGGCTGCAGGGGCTGGCTGGGTGCCAGCCATTTGTTTTCTCCCTGCCAGACCTGGGGAAGGGAGAATTAGACAAAATTAGAGCAGAGGCTGATGGAGTGTGCACAAGCAAGGTGAGAAGAGCTCCAGTGGTGTTTGCTGCTGGCTCCCCAGCTGGGTTTCTGTGCTCCTGGGACAGGGGCCTCTGCTGGGGTGTCCCTGCACCCAGACAGGCTGGGAGCCCTCTCACATTTTGGGGTGCAGGGCCAAAGGAAGCTTGAAGGGGAGCTGGGACAGCTGAGTGTTGGGTGCTGTCCCCAGGAGGGCAGTGCCACTGCTGCTGTCAGTGTTCCTCATGCAGAGGGGAAATAAAGAGTTTCCAGGGAGCCGGGAGAGTGCCACGGCTGCCGGCAGGGACAGCAGGCACTGCCCGGTCCTGGCCCCGGTCCTGGCCCCCAGGGATCCTCCTGCGGGGCCATCCCAAGGCCAGGCAGGCAGTGCTGGTGGCAGTGCCAGCCAGTGCCCTCCCTGGGCTGTTCGGAGGTGCAGGGCTGGCACCAGCCCCTTCTCCTCCACCCTGAGATCAGAAAGGATGGCAATTCCTCCTCCTCCTCCCCTTTTACCACCTGCTGGTTTCTTCCTGAGCGTCTTGCCTCTCGAATTACCGCAGTTAAAGGCAGCAATGAGGCTGCCCAGTGTTCCCGGCTGTGGAATGTGCCCGAGTGGCACCTCTGTGTTCACCCCACCCCATCCCACCCCTCCGAGTGCTCCCACACAATGCTGTCCTGGCAGGACCCGCACTCAGCTCCTGCATTATTCACTTCATTTATTTTGATACAATAGTTGGAGCCGCTTCATTAAATTCCCTGACAATGTCCTGTCATTCTTCCCCGTCTCCCTGCCAATGCCTGCCTCACACAGATAATGCAGCAGCAACAATGTGGGGCGTGGGGAGGTGGGGAAACGGATTGGTTTTCTACAAAAGGGGAGAGCTGTGAATTATCTGACTTACTGATCTAAGGATTTCCTCTCTCTTCCCCTCTTCCCTTACAAAAAGGGAAAAAAAAGAAGGGCTTGAAACATCATTTTTGGGTAATAGATATAGGCAGTAAATAGTAGATGAAGTAGCAAAGAGAAAAGCCTCCAGCTTTACAGCCAGCGTGGGGCATGCAGAGGAGAGATGTAAACACCTATTTACTACCACTGAGAAATAAATGAGCCCCTCTCTCTTCACCTTTCAGCGTTTTCATAAATGCAGCAGATCAGTCTCATGAATTGCTTTGTTTTTTTTTTCTTTTTCACGTGTGAAACGCTGTGATCTGAGGAGGGGCTGAGGGAACACAGGGCGGAACCCAGGCTCCCGGGGCTCAGGGCTGCTGTTCTCCTGGCGCTGCACAATTTGGCAGGGGCGTCAGGAGCTTTGCTGCAGGTGTGGCTTGCAGATTGCTGCAAGGGAAGACTTTGGCTCAGCAGCCCAGACTCTCCGGGGAGCAGGAGGGATGTTGGATAGAGTTTGTGCAGTGGAGTTCAGAACATCAACAGGCTGCAGTTCCCCCCGGGTGATGGGATTTGGGCATTTCTGTCCTGCCTCCTCACACTGTTCAGGGTGAGAGGGCTTCCCTGCAGGCTGCCCTTGGCTGCCCTTGAAGCAGCTTCACAAAATCTCTCCTCCAAGCTCTCCCACAGCTTTGGGGCTGTGCTGGTGCCTCCAGCATTTCTGTGGCTGGGGGAATCCGCAGGGATTTGTGTCTCCAGGTGAGGCTCCTGCTCTGCATCAGCACCTAATGAGTGTCACCGCAGAGACAGCCCAGGTTTCACCTGTCTGCATTTTCACCTGCCCTCCATCATCCAGAGCCACCTGAGGAGACGTGGTGCTGGCTTGGAGTGCAGAGCAGGCTGAGCTGGAGATGGTTCTGGAGCTCAACAGCTCAAACCATCAACTGCAGTTCCCTGCTCTGTGGGAGAATGTGTGTGCCCGTGGGGGAACGAGTGTGCCCGTGGGGAACAAGTGTGCCCGTGGGGGTACGAGTGTGCCCGTGGGGAACGAGTGTGCCCGTGGGGGTACGAGTGTGCCCGTGGGGGAACGAGTGTGCCCGTGGGGTACGAGCCTCATGGGGACAGCCCCGGTGCAGGGCTGCCCTGCGGGGATCAGGCTCTGCTCTGGCAGCAGCTGGGCCAAGCTGGAGCCACAGAGCAGCAGGAACTGCTTGCTGAGCACTCTGCCAGGCTTCGGGGACACCCCTGTAAGTGCCAGAAGGGATTGTGGTGCTGGGAATAGTAAATACCTGGTTATTGATTATTTTCTGTGCTAATAGCACTAACAAGAGCTTGTCATTGCCGTGTGTGTGTTTGGAGGGCACAGGAGCTCCTGGCCACTGCAGCTGGGGGTGCAGCATCAATCTCCTTTTGGGACACACAAGAGCCAAAGCTGCCCAAACTCTTTTTTCTCCTCATTGCTCGTGGCCCTGTCCTCCTTCAGCGCTGCCTCTGCTGCACTCCTGCAGCGACATGAACTGTGTGTGTCCTGAGGGTCTGGGGGATTATTTCAGGCTGTGTTTGCCCCTCAGGCAGAGCAGGGCTCAGACCCGAGCCTGGCTGAGGATTCATTAAGTGCAATTAGTCAGGAGGCTGGAATGAGCTGTGACCAACTGCTCCCTTGGAAAGGTCCCTGTGAATAATTTGATTTCTGGCTGGTGTTGGGTGGTCACTCCCTGGCAGGGAGAGGCTGGGGCTGCCCTTTTCCATCCCAAAGCCTTGATCTGCTGTGGGGTTGGTTTGTTGGTTTTTTCCCAAGCTTTTCTTCACAGAAATGAATATTCACTATAGAAGAAAATGGTTTGTTATGTGGAATGTATTGCGATAAATTCTGTTTGAACTCATTTGGGAGGGTTTTGATTTTCTTCCTTTTAAATAACTTTAAGCAAGGCTGGACTCAAAAGGCTTCATTTGTAGTTCTTCAGATTCATTTTTCTGGTAGAAATAATAGAGGTGGATGGTTAAAACTACTATTTTATGGATTTTTTTTGTAAGGGAATTTTTAATCCACATGTTAGTTGACCGCAATTTAGGTTACCTAGGGAAGGGCTAATAAGGAGCACAGCCTGTGCTCCCAGCCTCCAAAGGCAATTTGTTATGTTAATAGATTGACATTTAAATATTTGGTGTGGAAGAGGAAAAAAAAGAACATTTCACTGGCTGCAGCACAAACAGGTTTGGAGTCATTCATGTGCTTTA
Organism: Cettia cetti; assembly: GCA_013401135.1. Classification (NCBI taxonomy): domain Eukaryota; kingdom Metazoa; phylum Chordata; class Aves; order Passeriformes; family Sylviidae; genus Cettia; species Cettia cetti. The sequence continues at coordinate 17,984 of VZUI01029287.1, read as the reverse complement.
TGTAGAAGTGAGTGAAACATTTACTGGAAAGCAGAGGCTTGTGTGACAAAATCTGCTCCTGCTGAAATACAGCTTCCCTCAATGTCAACACACAGCAATATTCCACAGAGCTTTGCCCTGGGTGACAATTATTTTAATTATTCAAGTGGCAGATGAGTTCTTGTCACATTTTCAGCACCGTCTCCAGCAGGTACCTGGGTTTTCAGAGCCCTGTGAGCCGTGGTGGCACCACAGGTGAGCAGCACCTGCAGAGGCTTCCTGGGACCCAGGGGTGGCCAGAGGGCTGGCCAGGAGCCCTGGGGACAGCAGGGGACACGGGCAGAGCCTGCCCAGGCAGGGCCCAGGGGCTGGGGCAGCTCCTGCTGCTGCATTCTCCTCCAGTTGCATCTCCTGTTTCCATCTCGGGCACTTTGGTTTGGGGAATGTTCTGTTTCAGTGATTACCCAAAAGGGCAGCGCCTTGCACTGGACTCCTGCCCACCAAACACTAATTATTAAGTCTGTCTTTTTCTCTAATTACTTTTAATTAATTTTTTTAATGACTGCCACAGCAGTTGCTTGTTTAGTCCTTTTCTCCCTTTTGAAGCCGTAGCTCTCCTCATTGTTAGTGGTGCTCTCTAGCTCCAGGCTGGCACCCACAATGAAAATTAGCTTTTGTTATCATATCTTCCTGCTCAGTTTGGGGTCAGCCCAGTTGGCAGCTCGTGTTTTTGAGCAGAGTTCAGGTGGTTAGGCAGATCCAGGGGCTCTGCCAGGCGCTGTCCCTGTGCTGCAGAGCTGGGCTCTGGGTCCCTGTCACAGACCCATTCCTCCCTGGGGCCCAGAGCTGCTGATGGAGCAGAGGCAGAGCTTGGTCCCCAGCCTGGGAACTGCAGCCCTGAGCAGCCCTGCAGTGGGGAGGGGGCACAGAGGGTCAGTCCAGCCCCCTGGGAGGCTGTGCTCATCCCCAGCCCCCGGGCAGCCAGCAGAGCTTTCACATTTTCACAGGGCAGGGCTTTGCCTTTGCTGCAGCCCCCAGAGCAGGCTGGCCCAGGGGCTGGGGGGACCCAGAGAATGAAAGGATGAGCAGCTGAGCGAGCAGGGAGGGAGAGCCCAGGAGCACAGGGCAGGTCTCAGAGGGAGCTCAGGTGAGCCCTGCATGCTGAGGGGGCACAGGGACCTGCACTGCCTCTTTAATCCCTGCCTGAAGCTGTGGCTGCTCAAGGCAGAGCCAGGAAGAAGTTCCTGACCTGAGGGGATGTCAGCAGCGGCTGCAGAGGTTTGGGGCTGTGCTCAGGGGTGGTTTCAGGTGTGCCTGTGTGCAGTGCTCTGTTCAGCTGCTGTCAGAACAGCTCTGCACTGCCTGATTGCAGCTGGGGGAGCACTGGTGCTTTCCTTTGGTCCCAGAAAGAGTCTGGGCACAGCTGGGACTGCACTCAGGGCTCACAGACACCAGCCCAGAGCCTTTAACGTGCCTTTATTCCTCATTTTGGAGGAAATTAAAATAAGCCCCCCTCCACAAATCTTTATTTTAGACTAAACCACGCCAGCCTGGCAGCAGTTCCTTTTCTCTAGCTTTGCATTATCTTGCTGGATGACTGGTCTTTGACTGCTCCTTTCACCTTGGGGTTTTTTGGTGGCTTCAGTTTGTTATTAGGGCTGGAAATTCTGCTTTGCATCCTCTGCTTTTAATTTGAGCCAAGCAGTGGCGATGGCACGGCGTGTTTGGAATAATTCTGTGTTTTCTCAGCAGAACACTGAGCCACAGCCTTAACCTTCCCAGTAGTTCATGGCAGTTGCAGCTGAGTTATTTGATTAAAATATTATTTTTACCAGCTCCTTGAAAGTGCTGCAGCAATCTGATTTATCCCCATTGTCAGTGTGTGTTTGTTTAGTCTTTCAGAGCAAATGAACTCCCCATTCATTGGGCACTAATGCCAGGGGAACTATTGTATCCCAAAATAATGGAGCATAATATGCAGCAAAACATTTTGCTCGTGCTGTTGCACACAATACACAGAGGAGATGCTGTGGTGGCTGAGGGTGTTGATCTGCTTGCTCTGGGAATGGGGCTGGCAGGTTTTTACCAGCTCAGTTATCCCAGCCCATCTCAGTGTGTCCAAGGCCAGGCATGGAGATTTTTGCTCTGGGGTTACCCTGCTAAGTGTTGTCATTAAAAAAGAGAGACTTTTTTCCCTGAAAAACCTGGAATTCTCTGAATTTTCTGTTGGCCTGAAAAATGCTGGGGAATTAAAGAGCTGGAACATTTAAATCCTGAGTTTTTAGCAGTATTTAGAGTGGAGTGCCCAGTCCTGTGCCACAAAGGTCTGATTTCAGAGGTGCAACACACAGGCAAGAAAAATCCTTACCAAGCCCAGGGGAGAGGGGAACTGCAGTGGGGCTCAGGCCCTGGTGCCTCAGGACACACACATCAGGGGTTTGGAGCCTGGCATCTCTCTGGTATTCTGCACTTCCACCTCAGCTCAGCTCTAGGCCATTAGAGTCCTTCCAACACCTCTTTGAAAGGCTTTTTAATTTTAATAATGTTTGCTTTTTCTTGTATTTTTGACAAGATGCTGCCACTTGCCATTTGTTGCTGCAAAGGTGGTTTTCACCTTTTGTCTGTATGGATACTCAGTCACACATAAACCTCACTGTATTCTAATTTTAACACTGCCATAGCAACATTTGACTTTTATTTTAGGTAAAACCTCACTCAGTTCTGACTGCTGGGCAGAGCAGTCCTAGCCCTGGCCTGTGTTGCAGGGAAAACTGAAAATAAACCAAGGGACAAGCAGGGAAAGCCTCAGCAGCACATCCTCATTATTGCATTTATCTTCAGGGGCTCTCTGTTTTCCTCCCTCCCAACAGATGAAGGAACAAGGTTTTATTTCAAAAAGTTTCTCTTGCTCAGTCCTTAATGTCTCAAAGTTAATGCCCTGAGGAATAACCTGAGTTATTTTGTCTGATTTTCTAAAGCAGAGCTGCTGCACAAATCCTTCCCCCTAGTACAGCCAGGTTCCCCAGCCCTGCCCTGGAAATTGGGCAATTTGGACAATTTGCTTTTGAAGGCTGCCCAGCACACAGGAGGGTGCAGCTGATGCTCCGTGGGGGCAGGCAGCAGCTCAGCTGGAAGCTGCTGCTGTTCCCACAGAGGAAATTGCAGTGCTGGGGCACCCCTGGCCTTTGCAGGAACAGCTGGAGGAGGCAGAGGTGCATTCCAGGCAACTCTGTGATGTGACAGCTTCATCTTCAGGCTTTCTTTTTTCTTCTTATTTTTTCTTCCCCCCCCCCCCCCCCCCCCCCCTTTTTTTTTTTTTTTCTTTTTTTGCTGCCCATGATTAAATTTCTGCCTTCCCAGGAATCTCCCCAAATGAAGACCCACTAATGGAACGTGCAGGCAGGTTATTTGTTGGTGTTTGGCAGGGGTGGGTCCACATCAGCTGATGCCCAGTGACACCTGAGGGAGGTGCCAATCAATCTGATTTCTCCCGGAGCTGCTCGGGGGCTGTGGAGCAAGGGCAGGAGGAGCTGCAGAGTGGGACAGGTGACCTGAGCCTGGGAGCCTTCCCCTGAGGCTTTATTCACGCTGCTGCCAGCAGGAACAAAGGTTGGAAGTGTGCGAGGGACAGAAAAGTTCCCTGGTTTGGCTTCAGCACAGAAAGGGAAAAGGGCTGAGGAGGCAGCAGGTGACAGACACACAAAGCTCCAGGGACAGCCCGGAGCGGCTCCCAAGGCTACAGAAAGAGATGTAAAATCAGGAGGAGGCTGAGCACAAAGCAGGCTGAGCTGCAGGCTCTGAGGAAGGCTTTAAACCTGTTCAGAACACAATCACTGCTGGGGTCACAGCCAGATGAAAGGGAGAGAAGTGGTGGTAAAAGATGATGAATATTCAGAACATGTAACACTGATGTTCTCCTGTTCCAGAAAGTGGTGATTAAATTTCTCCATTGCCTCTTTGCTGTGCTGTCATACAGAAAAAGATGGGGTTTTTTCAACTCTTTTTTTTTTTTTTTTTTTTTTTTTTTTTTTTTTTTTTCCCTGACTGGTGGTGCAGCCTGTGAAATAAGGCAGGGCCAACCATGAGTGGGGCAGGGCTGGGAGCTGCCTCAGGTGTGCAGGGCAAGGTGGGATTGATGGCTTTTCTTGAAGACATTTCAGGTGAATTCTCACTTATCTAAACCTATTTTTAAAAGAAAAAAAAAAAAAACCAAACAAAAAAAAAACCACCCTGGGAAGAAGCTGGGAGCTGCAAGAGATGGCAAAGGCCACACTCAGGGATATGAGCTTTTGATGTATTGCTCAAGTTAAATTAAAGCTTTGGTAGCTGAGTTCACTTTGTTAAAGGCACTAAAATAACAGTGTGACTTTTCAATGGCAGGGATTAATTTTTGAAGCAGTAGAGGGGCATTTAGTTTCAGTGAATGATGAAATTTGACTGAATCAGACAAATGAAACAAGTGACCTCTATCTGGCAAGGTAATACTTGTGGCTGCACTTATTTCTTAAGCAGATTTGAAGTGCACAAAAATAGGAATTGCACGTTAGGAGCACATTAAAATATCATAAAAGGGGTGGCAGCCCTTGCTGTGGAGCAGGAAGAGTTAAAGGGGGCTCAGGTCAGGTGGCCACAACTCTGATTTCTCAGTAACCAGATGTTCTCTGCTGGTCTAATTAAAATGTACTGTTTAATTTCAAACAACTGTTTTAAATTAGCTTAATGGCGATGCTCCAGGGGAAATTAATTTCTAGAGTCATTTTTTTTTTTGCAGGCACTGGACAAAACAAATGCTGGCCTACATTTTTTTGGAAAGGATGTGAAATTTTAAGTGCCCTCAATGTTTGCTACCTAAAGTAGAAGTCATAGGAATGACACAGAATAATTACTCGATGAAGATATGCTTCATTTAGAGAATTAAATTGCAGATGATTATCCACCCCTTTCAAAAATGGAGGCTGCTCCTTAAAAAATGAGGGCTCCTGGTTTTTACTACAGCTTGCTCTTACATTGGTGACTGTGAGGCTTTTCATTCCTCTGCAATGCTCAGTGCAGTGATGGCCCTGGAAGATGAAGGTTTTGCTTTTTTGTGTGTGTCAGGCAGAATTATTAAAGCAGAGGAGCACTGGGCCAGGCACAGGGACCTGCTCCTGCACGAGGTTTTAGCATCAAACATGAAAGGAACTGGGCTGGGACCCACCAGACAGAGGAGGGTGGAAGTGAAATAAATTCTGGAGTGATGAAATTATTTTGGACAACTTAATGAAAAAAAATGCTCAGATCCCACTGAGCCATTAAATGACTGAATTCCACATGGGAGCACCCATCTCCTGTGACAAGCCTTTGACAAAACTGTTTCTCTCTTTTCATGGGGAATGATTCCTGACCTAAAGATTAAAAATACTGAGGGGAGAAGGGAACAGAACGAGTTATGAGCCCATAGAGACAGGAGAAAATACATTGAAAAGGAAGACTGAAGTGCTTGTGCATTTATTAAACCCAAAGGCAGCATTTGCAGATGTTTGGCTTGGTTAAAACTGGAGCTAAACTGATGGTAAGTGATTTGCAGAAGAGGCACAAATACTTTTAAATCTTCCAATGTACACTTTAATGTTTTTCTTTCACAGTTAAGTCCAGATATGATTATAGCAAACCTTCAAAGCAACTGCCTGTTGCCAGGCTGGAGCTCTGGGGTTCTCTAAATGGAAACCCCAATGGACAGCACCCAAAAAATGGGAAAACTTAGCCCAGCATGAGCGTTCTTAGAGCAGACTGGATAGGAAAATAACTCTGAAATTGGGATGTGGATGCTTTAGGGCTAATTAAAATGAAATCCTAATTCAGCAAGCTCCCATTGCACATGGCTGGGTTTGTGACAAGCCACCAAAGTGTCCCCAGTGCTGGGGTGAGGGTGCCAGGGCAGGGAGCAGCCCCTGGTGCCCCTTGGACACGTCCCCTGCTTCCATTCCCTTCCATGGATTCAAAGGCAGAGCTGATTGCAAAACAAAATGCTTGTAATTGGATTAATTAACAGTACATTTCAGGGTCCTGAAATACAGGAGTAGCCATGGGGTAAATGCACAATGGAGTTTTTTTTCCCTGCAAACAGAAGAAATGCTATTTTTGGAGCTGTATCTGCATCTCATCAAGGTGTGATTTGCTTAAAAGGCTGCTTGGGTAGGAGTGGGGCTTTGAAGGGGAAGATAAATACTGTAATTAGGGCTGCAGGACAACAAAAGGATTATTCTTACCTATAAAATCATTTGAGTGAAGTTTCTGCAAAGATAATTATACCCCAAACTGCCTGCATGGGTCTCATATTTTCCTTACAAGGACTTACAAGACTCATTGAATATTTATAGGCCCAGAACAGAAGACTGGGTGAAATTTCAACCATAAATCCAGTGGCAGTTCCTGATGATGAAACTCCCTGCAGCTGGTGCTGAATGATCCCTGCCTGCCCTCGAGGGGTGGGTGCCTCCCCTCAGGGCTCAGCTCACACCTCTGGGTTTGTTTTTCTGTTATTCCCTTGCAGAAGGGGCTGTTTGTGCTTCTGCCACCTCATCACATGCAAATGAGCATGCTGCTTCCCAGATGCAGATTTCATACTTACAGATTAAATACAGCCTGAAAAATCGTATGTTAATTACATTCTGAGGGTGTAGCAGAATTTCTCACTTGAACATATTTTGTTTTGCTGGGAATAGCACAAATTCCAGATCAATATATTTATAGTTGAAGCTCAGTAATAAATGTATCAGGCTGCAGAAAAAAAATAATATTACTAATCACTTACCATTAGCTCAGTGCTTAGGCTCTTCTATCACATTGTGCATTTATTTGCTTTTAAAAACCTGTTTTTCTCAGAAAACAACCAATACTATTGGAAGGGGAGGGGGAAGGCTAAGGATCAAACCAGTCAAGCTGGCTGTCAGAAATAAGCTGGCAGAGGAGATCTCAGAGGTTTGGAGAGGAACAGGACACCCTGAAGTTGGCTCAGTTAGTCAGAAAAGTCCTTTTTTTTTTTTTTTTTTATTACCCATAAATATGTGATGCTGAAAATTCCCATTGCAGGAGTTCCTCCTTCGGTGCCTGGTTTGCAGTGGCCAAAAGAGACCCAGCAGGGCCAGGGGAGGCTCCTGCTCCTGCTGGGACAGCAGCAAAGCCCAGCTGGAGCAGCAGCTGCACGTTCCCAGTCTGTTCAGCTGCACTTCCACCCCAGCACGGCACAGGGCAGCCAGGGAGTCAGGAGAAGGGCCCAGAAGGGAGTGCAGCAATCCTGGCTCTCACAGCAGGCTGAGCAGCCCCAGCACCAAACAGGGAGGGAAATTGGGGGGAAATCCACAGCCAGCAGCTCTGTGGGCAAGGCTCCTGTGCCCTCTGAGGCCCCAGAGCAGCAACCCCTGGCACCTGCCCCAGGGGAGCCTGGCCTGGGCACCTGGCAGGCTTTGAAGCAGCTTTGACCCTGCTATGTGTAAACAACAACAATGCATGTCTATTTTTTCTAAAAAGAACCCAAACCTAATGACATTGCCATCATTAAAGTGCTCTCCTGGCTGGCAGCTGCAGCCTTGCAAGTCACTGGAGTCTCAGCACAAGATTCTGGTAGGTTTTCCTTTCACCTTCCCAGGAGTGATGTTTCTGCACGTAGTCTTTGGCCCTTGTTATAATTTCCTTTTCCAAGATGGGGTCATTCATTAAACTCTTGGACAGTGCAACAAACTCCTAAAAAAGATGAAGAAAATAATCAGTTAAAAGTTCTTTGAAAAAGCCCTGATGTTACTGAAATAGCTGGTGCCTGTGCAACTGTGAGCCAGTATATGAAGCTGTCCTAAGTCATTTCTCAAGGTCAAGTCCCATACTTTATTTATAAACAATGATCTATAATAAATAATAATTGTATTATTTTACACAGCCCACCAGCTAAGACATTAAAAAAAATCAAAGACAGTTCCAAGAGGAACACATTTAATGACACAGAAATAAAAATTGTCTGCCTGCCCAATGGCTGGGAAGGCAGGCTGGTTGTAAATGAACTGCCTGCTCTGCATGGAGGACAGCTGCCATCAGATGTTTGATCTCAGCTCAGCTAAACTTTTATCTCACTGCTACTGCAACACCTTCAGTGAATTTTATGGTAAGACTAAAACAGTCCCAAACAAACACAGGGTAAAGATAAGAGCAGGCAGACAGCACAGATACAGCAGGGTTAGCTCAACAACCACTAAAAAAAGCCATATATTCCCTTTAACTTCATTGGGCAAAACACCAGAGCTCAAAGATCACAACTGTTCCTCTGCCTCTCTCATTTACTTGTAGGCAAGAGAAATTGTGAACTTCAAACACGTGAAAGGAGATTTGATGTCTGAACTAATCTATTCTGAGCAGCTGGTCTAATTTCCTATCAAGAGACAACTTCCAATGCTTCAGCTTGATTACAAATGTGCTGAGATCTGTGCAAAACAGGGCCCTGCTTCAGCTCAGAACAGCAGACAGCTCTGGTGCCAGTGGAAAATTAAGATAATGTCTTACTACACAACTGGCAGTGAAGATCAGTGCACGGGGACAGGGGGACAAAGAAGCTGGGAGATCCATTATTTACATGGCCTGTCAGCTGTGGAAGGAAATATCACAGTAAGGGTTCATACAACATTGCCTGAAAATCTAAATACACAGAGGGTCTCAGTATCTCCACAGACAGAAAATCCTTGGTTAGCACAGGATGAACTTTGCTGTTCAGTGCACAAGTCACAGTGTGATGTGGGACACGCTGCTGGGGATAATCACAGCTGGGACAGCACAAAGCAGCAGGAAAATCAAACAGAGACACAGAGCACCTGTGGGCAGAGGTTTGTAACCAGGGAGGAGAAAAAGATTTCCACACACACACAGGTGAACAATGACCTCGAATTCTGCATCACTGCAGTGCTGCTGGGAAGCTGAGCCACGTGCTCTGTGCCCAGCTCTGTGCCCAGCCTGTGCCCAGCCTGTGCCCAGCCTGTGCCCAGCTCTGTGCCATGTGCCCTGTGCCCAGCTCTGTGCCATGTGCCCTGTGCCCAGCCTGTGCCCAGCTCTGTGCCCAGCCTGTGTCCAGCTCTTTGCCACGTGCTCTATGCCCAGCTCTGTGCCCAGCCTGCTCCCCACCCTTGGGCTGATTTCTCTGGATTTTATTCAGCCCCTGAGCTGTGAGATTCCCCCAGGCTGTGTCACACCTGACCCCAGCTCCACACACAGCACAAGGAAGGTGGGAAAGTCTCACCTGACTTCTGCTGGCTTCATCCAATTGCCTAGAGAACCACAGGAGTAAATACTGTTCACACTGAGCTACACTCCCAACTTTAATTTTATGCTCCTGTGGAGGATTTTATTTAATGTTTAAAAATAATTTATGTAAATTACCTAAGAGCAGAAGCAGCAATGTAACATTTCTTGACAGGTAGTCCTATTAGCATTCTTTTAAAATGTGGATATGGAGGACAACAACTTGGAAACGTGTAAATGATAGAAGAAACGAGATCCTTATTCACAATTACAATACTCAAGGCTGAGGATAATTCCAGGAAAAAAAATGCCAAACTGAGTCCAAAGCATAAAATTTGAGAAAATGCAAGAGAGAGAAAAAGCAAATGGAAAAATACCAGGAGATGGAGAGTGAGGCCTTCCCAGCTTCATCCCTGCCTCTGCTCCTAATGCAGCGTGACCACCCACAAGTCCCTTGCAATGTGACTGGAAGCCACTGGGAAGATTCACTGTGACTTATCTGGGTTTGCCTCGTGCCCTTGGAGCAGCTGGCCTTGCTTGTTCTCAGGTTTGGCTGCTCAGCTTTAGAGAGCAATAACTTCACTTTCCAGGTGTCTCCCCTAACCACGAGTGACTTGCATTTCAGTTGTGGTTTGGTGGTGAGTCTGCAAGTGCAGCATGCAGACATTCTGAACTCTGAGCTCTTTCAGAAAATCCTGCACTTCATTTGGCTTTTCCAGAAGCCTGATATATAGATAAAGTAATTTCAGGGAGGTAACATCTCCAGAAGCTGTTCTGCTGTATTTGTGCAAGTGATATTTGCACAAATATTTATGCACTCCTGTATTTTGTTGTAGATGGGAAATAAGCTTCAGTTCTGGTGAAAGAGGAGTCAAATTCACAAACTGCCTTTCAATTTTAAAACCTAAGGGTATGACTTCCAGCAGCCCAAATCAAGGAGGTGGTGATCTATATGCTAGTTTACTACTTGGGGCCATCCATATTTCTAATACACCTTTATCCCCACACAGGAGTGGGTGTAATTAATTTACAGGTGGCAGCAGAATACAGTGTAAAAGTTGAGGCTCAGCAGTGAGTCACAACCCAGAAAAAAGGGAGAAAATCATCTCCTGTATGTCCAGGAGCACCCTCACATCTGCCCTTTTCATGGGAAGTACTCCACCACAAACACAGGCATTTTTCAACAGCAACATCCATAAAACAGTTTTCTCCTGGTAAATTGACCAATCATCCTTAAAGAAAATGTCAACTCCTCTGCACAGCACCTAAAATAAATCCTGTATAATATTTTGCAGAGACACAGAAACACAGGTATGCAGAGATAAAGCTGGAAAATGAGGGCACTGAGTGAAGAAGAATGAATAATGCCTCAATTACCACCAGAGCTGCACTGGTGCCGCAGCTCACACAAAATGAAAAGATGCATGGTTAATATATTATTTATCTCATGAAAGTAAGCCTGCAATTAAACCATTTCAGAGCAGCTCCAGCAGACAGAAGGTGATTGTTGAAGCCCAGCAGAGGCCCCAGGGGAGGCAGAGGCCCCAGGGGAGGCAGAGGCAGGTGTGAAGGCTCAGCAGTGCCACAGGAGCTGGGGTGCTGGCACTGCCACGAGCCCACAGCTGCTCTGCTCCGGGGAAGGGGCACAGGGCTGCACCCCTGGGCTGCTGGGCACAGGAGAGCTCTGCAGGTCACAGCAGCTCCCAGCTGGGCTGGGTGCCCTGCCACCCCTCCAAACACTCCCAGGTCAGCTCCCTCACCCTCTGCCCCTCTCTTACTGCCTCTGAACTTTATGTACCTCCTCCTCTTTCTTTAGTCTTTCCATGAGCTTTTACAGACATCCAGCATAGAATTTTGAAACTCAGCCTGCTGAATAACTTTTTGTCTTCCCTTTTAACACAGTTTTGCATTATTTATTGCCCCGTTCTTATCTCTTACTTTTTTTACTTTGGGTCCCATTAACTCAGTGTCAAATATTCCATAAACTTGCAAATTCAAGCAGCAGCAGGATCAACCCATGATTTAAAAGTAATGTGCACAGTAATGTGCAAAAATGATGGAGTGTCAGGAACAAAACGTTCCAGGGCTTTCACTTCCAGATTAACTATTTCCATCTGAGGGCTGGCTCCAGTGACTGGCAAGGCTTTTGCTACTTAGCCAAATGCAAATAGTTAAGGATGGCTGTGATTAGACACAACATTTCCTACTTTCCTGGAAGCCACACAAGCTCACTTCCAGCAAGAACGAAAGAAGAAAGCCAACAGCACTCACCATTTAAAACAATTCTCATTGCATAATGGTCAATTAATATCCCTCTAATTTGGCTTTCGACAGCAGGCACAGCTGCTCAGACCCAAGGTACTGCAAAGCTTTCCCTCCTCAGATCAGAAAAAACTGAGCATGAGCAATGCTTTCTGCTCCTGAGCTCTGATCCAGCCTGCATCTTCACAACCAGCCAGGATCCACCAAACCTGGCACGGGAAATTCCTTTTCTAATCCACCAGACTTTCCTCATCTTTGATCCACATTCTTCCAGCCAGACTTTCCCAAGCACCTGGACACAGTTCCAATCTCTTTGTAGATTAAAGGCATTTTCCTCACTAACCTGATGCATCTGAGGGCACAGCAGAAAAGATACTTAAGATGTCAAAGTAATCAAAGTGAAAAAAACCCAAGAAGTTTCTTACCAGAAGATGTTTTCCAGTCCCAATTCACTCAGACCAGAAATTCTAAGGTCGCATTCCAAGTGCCATGGGCAGTGTCCCTTCTCCCAACAATTAAAATGTCTTTTGGTTGCATTTCTTTGATCTAATGTGACTCTCAGCCTCTGACAGACTGCATTTGCTATGGTTTGGGGAGCTAAGGAGCAGGAGGGCGTGGTTCCTTTAAACCAGGGAGTGCTGGTGTTTGGCACTCTGAGCTGCTCTGCACGAACCCTGCAGTGGGATTAGGACATTCCCTGGAAAGGAGGGTTTTCCTGGCCCTGCTGCACTCTCTGACACATCAGGTGACAGCAGTACATGCAAAAGGGCTTTCACTACCTGAGCTGCAGGTGCTGTTCTGCAGAGGGAGGGACTGGGAGCCTCCCTTCCCTTCCAGGGCTGCTGCACAAGCGTTGCTGAGTTCACCTGCAGCCCTCACCTAAAGGAGATTCTGAGACAGCAACAGCAGAGAGGGCTCAGCAGGGATGGGGGCTCTGAGCCTTGGCACAGCACAGGGCAGAGAGGGGAGCTCAGGCCAAAAGGGGTGCATGGAAACTGAAATTGCAGTGCTCTAGACATTGTGCCTCCTGTTGTGATGCAAAGAGAGCCCTTCAGTGCTCTTGTGCAGAGTCCCTGACGGCACTGGAGCACTTCTGTGCCTCAAACTGCCCCTTCCCCTGGCTGAAACTGCAGCAGGTTTTTAACTGAGCTCAAATCCAATAAACATTGCAATGTGGGATGCCAGGAGAGCACAGACGAGGCTCCTTGCAGGGATGTGTGCTGGTAATTGGGTCTGGTATTAATAAAGTGTTGGAATCCCAAGCCAAATGCAGCCAGGAAACAACAGAATGGAGCAGCATTAACTCCAGGAGAGCTCTCAGGCCCCTGCTCAATAGGGTTGGATGTCCTGGAAGGTTTGGAGGAGCTGCAGGTCAAGGAGCCTTATTTCAGGGAGTACACGTACAGAAGTTACCTAAGAAATATTTTGGGTTTTGTAGAAACCACTGGAAAAAGCCAATGTTCCAGAAACAAACAAACAGAACCATACTCGAACTGGAAGAACCATACTTGAATTGTTCTATTTAAAACTCCTTTAAAACCAGCCAAGAGAATTCACCTTCCAGAAACACAACTTAATGGGATGCATTAATCACACACTCCACAAAGGAAAAAAATAAGATACATTCTCTACTTTGCAAAATTATCAAATAGTGTATTCCAGTATGGTTTTTTTAATCTTGAGTTGGATAAAACTCTGAGGGAATCTTTTTCTGAGAGTCATTTTCCACGGCATACATGAATATGTAAAGCAAAGCCCTAATGCAGGAAAATATCCTGAAATGAAAATTTCCAGCATTTAAATATGGCTAAGTGTTCCCTCTCTCCCCACTCTTATTTAACTTCACTGAGACTTCATCCTAACACTTCACTTAATTTTATCATTAATTTCTCTGACTGAGCAATCTCTTGCACCTAAAAATACTTCACATTAACACTGCCTGCTAGAAATTACAGCAAATGTGTCATCTGGAACTTGGGGCTCGTTCTCTTTTGGTGAGCTACAGCCTGTCTAACACCAGCTCCTATTTCAGTTATTCCTCGCAGGGAAATCTGACACATCCAGAGCATCTCCTGCAGGCTTTGGTGATGGAACCCTCAAAGCCCAGAGCAACAAGTGGCTGCCAGCAGCTCACACAAACATTCAGCAAGGCTGACACCTAGTACGAGCTCCCTGAACTGCACAGGCAGGGCCGGCAGCTCCAGAAGGAGAATCCGAGCAGGAAGCACCGAGTGTGCACACGGACAAGCCCGTGACAGAAAAGAACCTGAAGATCTGTGCTTTCCTTACCTGGGGAGTGGAAAATAGCAGTCCAGTTTCCTTGTGTTTTATTATTGCTGCATTCCCGGGAATGTTCCTTGCCAGCACTGGAATGTCTAAATCCATTGCCTAGAGGAATATATAAAAAGGAAACAGCACTTTCTAAGGATTCGTGCATTTCAAGGTGCTAATGATGACAATTTTAATAAGAAAAGCAGAAACAAGAACCCGAAGTTCTTTCCCAGCTCTGCAGTGTTTTAACTGCAGAATACATTCCCCAGAGAGCAGTGCCCAGCACTCACAGAACACAGCCCCAGCTCTGAGCTGTGCAAACCCTGGGCACTGCTCCCCTCACTGTCCTGAGCTGAAGATTTAATGACTGTTGATGAATTGGGAACTCTGGGGATGCACTGACTGTAAAACAAGAAATATTCCTATGGTGCAGTTAGCACGGTGTCATACGAGGAAGAAATTCACTCCCCCAGATCTTCAGTCTGTTCCACACTGATTCCCCATCACTCCACAGTCAATGCATTTTTAATTGCTGTCATTACAGTCCTGCACGAGGAGCAATTTTGCTTCAGTCCACGTAGCAAGGAAACCAAATTCCAAGGAGAAAACCGTGATTTTTTTGTCGTTTGCACAAGACTGAAAATACAAATACCAGGGCTGATAATGGACAGGACCAATCATATTTTGAACAGCAAAGAACTGCTGGGACTTAGCAACATATTTTAATAATTTAAAATACCCCAGAAAAGCACTGTTTAAATCACCACTGCAGGTGTATTAGTCTGACCACAGCATTTCTATAGCCCTGGCACAAACCTCTGCTTTGCAGCAGTTACTGCTAAAAATACCAACCCTTAATGATAGAACCTGTTCTACTCTTTGTGTCAGAAAGTACCAGATTATCTGGGGTAGTTCAGTCAGATTAATGAAGTGAGCACAAGCCAGAATTCATCAGAAATATAAAAACTCCGGACTAGACTTTTGCATTTGTCTAAGTAGCTGAGACACAGCTTTTTAAAAAAGTCATTTTGGTGAAAGAAAACGCAGTCTTTGCTCACCCACAGATCATTGTGCCACTTGCTGTGACCTCACTGTTAAACAAATCTGTTTTCCAAAGGGAGAGCTCCAAAAGCCTTTGATGTACAGGCATTCACAGAACTCCAGCCAGACTGAAAATGGAATAAAAGTCTTTAAAACACCTCTCAGGAGCCTCTCTGGGTCAGAAAAAGGGTTTGTCCAACACCCTCGCTGCATTCCTCCTTTGGAGACCAAAAACGTGGAAGTGTCTTGGGTCTGGCTCCTTCCCAAGGCAGGAACTGTCCGTGGAGGGGAAGGAGCAGCTGAGCATGGAGCAGGAGAGTGGGCAGCTACTCTGGGCTGCAGAGCTGAAATTGGTCAAGGACAGGTTCCTTCACTGCTGGCTTTCAAAGCTACAGAGCTGATGATTGATTGAAGTCCAGCATCAAGTTTATATTTAATTTTCTGTAATCTCCAGACTCTAAAGAAGAAGAGATTTGTTCTGTCTCAGACTTGGAGGGCAGGAACTGCTACACAAGAAACCCTTCAGGTCCCCAAGCACACAGGTACCAGTGAATTACAGCCACTGAAGGACAGAGCAGATGGCCCAATACTTTAGATGCAGGGCTGCCTTTATACCACTGGCCTTAAACAAATGGATTGGGCTGTAAATAATTACTGCACAAAGTGGCTTTGAATTTAATTTAGATACTTAGTCTATTTTCAAGCAGTAAAAAGAATCATTTGCATTGCTGAAAATATGTATAATTTACTGACCTAGGTTCCAGTAATAATAGCATAAAACAACATTTCAGTCCGTTGGCCATCTGTTTTGTTACATTATTTTGACTGCAAATGTGTTTTACTGCCATTGCAGGGGATGCAGGGTGTAAATTGAAGCTGTGTTACCCAATGAGCATCTCTGCCCAGCAATCCAGGGCTGATAGAGCAAAGGCAGGGTTTATTTACCACTCTGTCTTCTGGATTGTCCCTCATTTTCTTCCTTCTAGCCCATACATCTTCTTGTTGGCTCTTCAATTTTACTGCTTTACAACATTCCTTCATCTTTCTTTTTTTTATTATTTTTATAATTTGCTAAGGCTTTTATTCTCACATGTTGGCCAAGATTGGATTGTGCCTCACAGCACAGCAGAGCCTGTCCAACTTCCTTTTCTACAGTTTTTTTTTTTTTAATTGGCTACTTTTTGGTAAAAGCATAAGAATGTAAAGATTTTTACAACAGTTGGAATATTCCTGAGAGCGCAGAAAAAGGGCTCCAGAGAAATGGTGCTGGAGCCCAAACCTTGTTGTTAGCAGAGACAGAGGGAACACAGAAACCTCTCCAGCACTTTTCCCCCATCACGTGCCCAGGAACGTGCAGAACTCCTGAGCTCTCACAGGCAGAGATGCATTTTTAATGTTTGCTATAATGTTTTGTTTTCTCTTCTTCAAATGCCAAACAGAAACAGATCAGTTCCAGTCAAATCTCAGAGACATCAGAACCAGCTGACAAAGTAATCAGTGATGGCTCTTCCATACCTTGAGGCAGGTTGAACTAGATGTGATTATATATTTATCTCATTTAGCTATTATATATTTATCTCACTCTAAAATACTGTTTACAGATTCATGACCTTGTTAAATGTGGAACTTTGAGGACAGCAGAGTTGCATTTCCAAACTCCAGCCTAGGACCTGAAGATTTTTATGCAGTTTTCTCATTATTTAACACGATCTCAGCAGATGGCCCTTCCTGCTGCTGGGAAGAGCTTCAGTGCACTGGCTGCCACTGCCTGTGGGAGAGGGGTGTCCACAGCAGGGTCTTTTACCAGCGTGGCCCCAACCCCACTGGGCACACACACAAACCCCAAACCCTCTGGGATCTGCACCAGTGCTGCTGTCAGCCCCGAGCTGGCAGAGTTTGTGCCAGCCCAGCACAGCAGCAGATGCTGGGGCTCCTCAGAGCCCTCCTGCTCGGCTTTGCTCCTGCCTCTCACCCCTGGCACTCTGGGGAGATAAATCAGGTTGGGTTTTGGTCAGCTGTTCTGTGAGCAGCCCTGAGGGGAACGTGGGACTGGTGAGGAGGAGGTGACAGAAGCTGAATTTCCACTTGCTCAGGGCTCTGCACGCCCAGCCCAAGCACAGCAGGTGTGCCTGGCCTGGCACAGAGCTCGGGAATGGCACAGACAGAACCTGCTGCAGCAGAGCAGCTGCCTCCACCTCTGGGCACTGGCACTTGGGGATGGAAATGCCCTTTTGCTGTCTCTCCCTCATCTGCCCTTCCTAATTCCTGTAATGCTCACTTTGTTCTTACTCACGAGGACTTCCAGATGTGTGGAAATGCTGGAAATGCAACTCATTAGAAACAGAAATGGGAAGTTCATTAATATAAATGGTGTAATAATTTCTGTGATCTTCTGACATCACAAAGAACCAACATTCAGCACCCAAAACAAATGGAATAATGAAAGGCCTTCGCCCAAAAAACTTCTACTTCAAGTACACTTATTTTTTTTCTGAGAAAGCACTTGATACTAAGCAGTGCCCCACTTTGACAGGTATAAAATAAAACTGGTTATTAATTTTCAATACTGATGGCAAAAGGATTAACTGAGCGTGTCATTCATTCATTAATCATTTCAGAATTAAATAACCAAATACAGCTCTTAGATTGCTTTTTGAAAGGATGTAAAAATAAATGAAAGTCCATTCTGGCAACATTATAAAGAAGTGGGTGTTGAATCAAGCCTAGTGACAACCCCAGTAAATCAGAATGATTTCTACATCTCAGGTCTGCATTGCTAATTTATAATTTGCAGGATTGATAAAATTACATTCTATCCTTCAAAAATACATGCAGAAAGCAAAGGAAGAAAACCTTAATTGCTGAGACTTGCAAAAAGCAATATTTTAGTTTTGGCTCCAGCAGCTTTGAACTCCCCGAGTGCAGTGAGAGGTGGTGTGGGCTGAGGCAGGCTCTGGGGTTACCTCCAGGATGGCAGCAGACATCCCCTCGGAGATGGAGCTGTTCACCAGGGCACAGCAGGCTCTGAGGGCAGCGTGCAGCTCCTCCTGCGGCAGCTCCTGCAGCAGGTGCACCCCGGGGGCCCTGCAGGGCAAACCAGAGGGGCTGAGCAGCACAGCACCACACACACTGCCAGGGAGGGGAGGGGAGGGGAGGGGAGGGGAGGGGAGGGG
>VZUI01029284.1:0-17269 GCA_013401135.1 Cettia cetti | reverse complement strand
AAACAGTCCAGGGAACTTTTCTGCCTCAGCTAGCTAAAACTAACTAAAAGCAAAAAGATCTCTGTCCTACTGCTGTCTGTGCCTCTGACGAACAGAAGTCCGGAGAAGAGAATGAGTGGGAGTCAGGCAGTTTCTCAAAACAAACTCCGTGCGTCTTCTCTCCCTGGTTCACTCTCAGAATCAGTCTTAAAGGTACAGAACTCAATATACAGCACAAACAGAATGGACGACTGGGGATACAAGCATCATAAAGTCACCCTAGGACAGGTGGTAAAGCAGGCTGCCCAGGACATGGTGAAATCACCATCACTGGAAATGATGTTTAGGTGTGGCCCTTGGGGACATGGTTTAGTGGTGAAGGTGGTAATACTGCTTGTGTTGGGCTTGCTGGTTGCTTCAGCTTGATGTTCTGGGAGGTCTCTTCTAACCTTAACAATTCTATGGTTATGTGTTTTTATTTGGTAGATTGTGACATTTATTCATCTGCTTGGTTGCTTTTTTGTAATTATTTTAGGTTCCAGAATGAAAGATCATCCTCGTCCGGGGGTAAGCTTAAAATTAATAAATTTGGGGTGACTAGATGGCTCAGGGGATTGTAGTGAGATACTGAACCTTTCTTCACTAGTTCGAATTCAGACCAGGTTGGTAGCAAGCAACAGTTCTGGCTGTGTAACAGATGTCTAATGTTGAGTGAGTTGGTGGTCTCCATTGTCCCTATTGAGTGTGTCTGTAGTCCTGTAATTGCCACCCTGACATAGGGCTACTCCAACTGTTGTGCCCAAATGGAGTTTCCATTGCTGTCACTGGAAGGTGGTGGAAGTTTGGTGTTCTTTTACAATGCACTCTTCCCCCTGAATATTTAAAAGCCATTTTGCTCACGTATTAAAAAGTTTTTTCATTAATGTGAGTGCAAAACATCCAGGTGGCCTGTAAGAAAGACTTAAAAGGATTTTTCCTGTGGTCTTTTACACCAGAACTCTTTGGTATTCTCTTCAGTTCCTGGCTATACAGATGGCATAGCCTTGACCTTTTTTATGATTTTTCTATAATGCCCCCTAATTTGATGAGACCTTCTGAAAAGAAAGTGCCTGTCTTTAGGTAACACAGAACAAATTGAAAAATACCTATTTTTTTTTTAAAGAAGGTTTTTCAGTTGGTAGTTTTGAATTGTAGAATAATATTTTTAAAACAGTAATTTTCAGACTTACACAATGCTTTTGAGTGATCAGTGAATGTGAACTGCCTCATTTCTGGTGTTTTCTAGAAGCAAGGAACGAGGCACAGCTGTAGAATACCAGTAAGACTTCCTTGTAGCAGGGGGATCTGGCAAATACTAACTTATCCCACCTCTTGGATGCCAGCCATCATTTGAGATACATTTGCAGGTCTCCAGTCTAGAGCCTAAGACCCAGCTGTTGAAGGAAGATGGTTTCTAACAGTAAGAGCTGACTGCAGTTAGCACAAGATATTTTTAGGGGTTTTTTATTTCCTTTGCTTTTGTTCATCCATTTTTTCATTGTATGGAGGAGTACTTCAGAGGATTCATTTTCCTTTATGGAAGGAATATAAGTGCACAGAATTAAAAAAAAAAAATAGAAGGAAAAGAGGTTAAGAGATAATTATGTTATAAATATGAGCTGAGAAATGAATTGAAGATATGCTTCATTCAAAATGAAATCCTGCCTTTATCTAACATCCTTGTGCTTACTTGCTTGTAGTATGGAAGTAAACAGGGAAGAGGAGGGTCGTATTTTTTTACTTAACTTAGTTTTGGTTGTAAAAAACCTTTGAACTAGAAACCAGCATGCAAGATAGCATCCTTTGATGAGAACTCTGTTCTCTTTATGAGCTGCTCTTCCTCACAAGGTGGTCTTCCATGGCAGCAAGGAATTGGGAAATAATAGTCACAGCCACACAGGAATGAACATTATATTGCTCTCTGAATTGGGGACAGGAATGAAATCAAAAGAAGTTTTTGAAACTTAGAGGTCATTGGAAATCTCAGCAAGTACAAATATGTTCTTTGCAGCTGCAGATAGCTGAGGGCTAGATACAGAGGAATTCAAGTGATACAATTTGTGTCCATGAATTTACCATGATGCCTTAAGATTTAACTTCAGTGTTTTTCAGATTTTGATCTGAGCCCCATATTAAGTGCTAGTAAACTCTCTTCACGGAGTAGGTAGACAAAACAAATCCTTTTCCTGCTGAAGAGCAAGGACAACAGTTACAACTTTCAGCCCAAAAGCATAAACAATGATGGACTGAAGAAAGAGGATGAGAAGGATAAGGCTTCACAACCTGAAGCTGTAATTGGACAATTAAACTCCAATATGCAAATAGACCCAAACTTACAAAAGTGTAAGACCTTGTGACCAGTCATCCATTTTAAGTGCACCTTGGGTGTAGCCCTGGCCAGGCTCTTGTGCTGCCCAAGCTGTACCCTTAAAGGCCTTTTAATAAATACCTACTTTATTCTCTAGCTCTGTCCTGTCTCTGTTCCAGGTCAGTCTTCCCAAGGCATCAATGACTGCTAGGGAAAGACCTGGTGGAAATTGGAGTGTGTTAATATGCTGCTTGTTTCCATCAAGGGCTGTTCAGCCTATATTGCTGTGCTTTAGGCTATAAAAAGGTGTGAAGTAATTTTAAGAATACACTTTGATTCTGTGTCATCTAAAGACCATGGAAAATTCAATATTGGTGAAGGGCATAATTTTGACACTGGGGCACACTTAAAAATTGATTCATGAGATTTTCCTGAGTCAGAGGGCAAAAAGGTGGTGTGTATTTTGAAATCTGCCATCTTAACCAAGTACTGATCTTTTTTTTAGCATTTCTGTAGGTTGCATGTGTTGTTTCTGATGATTGTCTACCAGACTAAATGCAAAACTGTCGTGTATTTCTTTTTGAGGAGATTCCACTTGATTTGCTTGGCTACTAATTTTCTTTTCTTTTTTAGTCCTGCTGCTTTGTTACTAACCATTGATCAAATAACAGAAATAATCAGTTAGGTTGTAGAGGTTAAAAGTAGTATCTGCATGGCTTCCGCTGCCACCTAGGGGTTTTTCATCTGGGTAAACATCACAGTAAGGGAAAACAACCTGGAGAATGCAGCTATTGACTGATACAATTTTTTTTTTCATACCTTTAGTCATTGATTTGATTAACATTAAGCTTTCTTCATTTTTGTAGAATCACTACTTACTGTATATGTCAATTAGAGTAATTTAACTGTGGCCAGCCAGAAGTAAACATGAAGGCTTTTTATACATATATATATTTTTAAATGTTTTGCAGAAAGCTGTAGAAGAACCACTAAATGGTAGGTGATATTCAAGGTTTATCTTCTCATTAAGGGATTAATTATGGATAAAGATGATTCTAATTCCCTGTACCACAGCACTAAGATGGCAGATAAGTGTGGCAACTTTATGTGGCTCTGTGACTCAGTAAGAGTTTGATTTCTTGATGAAATGTTGCCTGCAGCTCCAGATTCCCTGTTTCATGCCACTGTGCTTGCTAGCCAGAGGCACTTGTTGGACGATTTTAGGACAAATCTATTATCCCACAATATTTTGGCACCCTCTTTGCTTTGCAAAATGTCCAGCATTTAAGGGAAAAAGAGGGACTGAAAATTGATGTTGATTCTTCATAAAGATTTATTGAGATGAAATACTTAATGATCACAGCAAAATCTACCCTTGCCAGTCTATTATTTTCATATTTCCTTGGGTTGGGAAACTCTGATAGCACTTAAGGTGAGGGAAATTTACAGTGAAAAAGGGATGACTTTGATTTTTTTTTTCGCTATTATGTTTACTAATTGGCATGCTGAGCAATAGCAAGTTCTAACCTGAATTTTAGAATTAACCTGAATTTTAGAATTAACCTGAATATTACCTGTGAAGCATTTGTTTCTGTTTCACTCATTACTAATCCATTTCTTTTACTTTTAAAGATGCAAAAGGAGTGATGTTAGAATGATGGTAAGTCTAACAGGTATTTGTTTTAATGGCTAAGTATTTGAGGGTTTTGATGCTTAGAGTTACCCAGTGCTAATTCAGTGAAACTTGGAGGGCAAGTTTCAGGGCAGGTGCTGTTCTTACTCAAATTATATTTAATTGAAAAGGAAGAATACATGTATCCTATATCAAACATAGGGGAAGAATGTGTATTCCTAAACAGTGAAGACGATGAATCAGTGAGAGAACTGTGCAATAGTCTTTCTTATCAAGTGTGGGAAATCAGATAGCTTTGTTTCTTTTATAGTCATGTAGTATTTAAGGTGCATGGAATGTTTCCTTGGTGGTGGGTTGGTGTTTTTTGGAGTGTTTTATGTTTTTGTTATATTGTTCTTGATATAACTAAGCTTTCTCTCTGCATTTAATTGGTGATCTCCAATGGAAATTCACAGGAAGGTGGTTTAAAATTAACTTCCTCTTCCCCTCTTTAGGTGTTACTTGAATTCTGTGCGTTTTGTTAGATTGTATGCCAGTCAGATTTCACTCAATTTATTATTTTTCAGATTGCACTCATTGAAGAGCTTAAATTTTAGGCTAGATTATAAGGTTTGAAAATGAAAACAGTAATATTGAGTTTTTCCTGTTCAGCAGTTGTACTTTTCATGTGAATAGGATAAAAAAGCACTAGTTGATGCTCTTGGTACTTACATTTCTCCCTGAATACTGAGCAAGCTTATCATGAGGTATCACTAGACCCTTAGCCTAGTACTCCTGCATTCAGTTGCAACATTTTGCTCCTTGGGATAAAGAGTAAGGTCACTCCAAATCTGTTAGCTCACTTGAAATACTTTTATGCCGTGCCATTTCTAGGAGGCATGGATTGACAATGAGCAAATAAATGAAGTACTAGTTAGCTCTAATTGGGAAAAGGTGTATGAGTTTTAAAAGCAGGCTTCCAGACAAATATAGTGTGCTGTTCAGTTTGTGTTACTTATGACTACAACATTTTGTTCATCCAAATATCCCATATAATTATTTTCTAAACCTTGTATTCAATAGGAATACAAGCACTTCTGCAGTACAAAGGACAAGTGCATTGGTGTCTCAATCAATAAACACATTGATAAATGTATTTAGTGTAATCTGAACTGCATGGAGTGGAAGGCAGGATCTGCTCCAGAACTGGCTACTGCTTGTTCTTGACAGAGTTGAGATGAGGAAACAAAGAGATATTTGCCAGTCCATTGCATTCAGACCAAGCCAGAAGGGAGATCTCTGCAGATGGGCTCTCTGCAGCTAACTCATCTTGCTGAAGAACAAGGCAGAGTTTTGCTTGGAGATCAGTTTTAAATAAGTTGCCTGGTTTTTCTTGGGTCTCATTTAGGTTATGGAAACCGACCTTCTAGTGCTGAGGTGGAGCTTCCAAAAACACAGAAATTGTCAATTACCTGTTTAATTTTAGGGTAGAGCTAGAAGTCTGTCTGCTTTTTCTGCTCTGAAAGATGGCTCCTAACCAGTGACAGAAGGTTTTACAGATGGGAGGCAAATGCTCTGACTCACAGGCTGGAGGCAGTAACCTTTTGAGCTCTACCTGCTTCTGTGTTAACCTTCCCTGGAAAATTCACACACAGACTGAAGCAGGGATTAATCAGATGCTGAAGCTGACTAGCTTACAAAATAGCATGTGAAAGTAAACTAGCATTAGAATATATGGGCAGGGGGGGTCAGACAGCTGAGCCTGTGAGCCACTTCAGCTTATTGAAATTCAGGAGTGAAAGCTCTGAGACAGTGTCCACCTTTCTTTTGTGAAGAGGCTGAAACATCACTTGCTGTTAGTAACACCTTTTTCCACTATTTGAATCCTAAATGTACTTTCAATTTTGAAATAATAAAAAAAATCTGTAAGCTATGGCTTTCTGCAGCACAGAACTTTGCTGTTCTTCCCAAACAATATTTTTCTTTCTTTTTAAATTCCCAGACCTGCAGAGCTATGTGATGCTTATATAAAAAGTACACCATTGTTGATACACCGTGGCCTTGAAGATGCACTACTCAACGAGAAGAAATTCAGGAATCTAGTTGTTTTGCATGTGTGGCAGAAGTGCTTTTGATATAAATGACATAATTTTATAGTCACAGCAGCTGTAGCAAGGAACATGTGTGTTTGCCCACATGTGATCTTTATTTTCTTTTGTTATGGTGTATATGGGATGGTTGAGAGTGAGAATATAAAAAGCACTTATTTGCCCAGTACAGAGTCTCCCTGCAGTAATCCTTAGTGGTATTATTTTCAAAAACTATCATTATTCACTGCTTTGATAATGGGCCTGCTGAGCCCAGAGATTGCAATACCATTTGGACTATTGTTTTCTTTATTTGTGTGCATGGACAAAGTATGGTTTATGTGTATGATACAAGCAGGAAGTAGAGATTGTACAAGTACATCTTATCTGACATTCAGCAAAGTTTTATTAGAAAAAAACCAAAAGGTTACACACAAAGCTGTGTAAGTACAAAGTTTACTCCCAGCTCTCCTGAAATTATTAACAGAGTTCTAATTCTGTGAGACATTAGTTTTCCTCTCTGTGGACAGTAGTCATGTGTGCTCTGGTGGCTGATATTTTTGTCCAGTGAGAGGGCTCCCCGTGCCTCCTCTGTATCCTTTGATGAGAAACCGCTCAGCTGTTGGAGCCTAATTCAGCACTGGAATTACAGAGCACAGGAGCTGGTAATCTTAATGCTGAATGTGGTTCTTGTGTGTGTTCATGTTGTGCAGTGTGTGGAACTGGAAGCAATTTCAGGCTTTCTTAACTCAGTGAATTTGTGAAAGTCGTGGATGCTTCATAAAAGTAGGAGTTGTCCTATTTAGTGTATTTTTGACAGTTTAAACCCTTGTTTTCTTGAATGGAAAAGAGCTATATAATTTCTGGCCCAGGTTTGTGTTGCTGCCATTACATCACAAATACATAAAATAAAAACTAGGAGGAGCTGATGAGGAGTGAGGAAGCTCAGTTTCTGTATATATCTAATGCTATGGTTAAAAATCAGTTTACTAGGACTTGCACATTCCATGAGATTCTACTATGTTCTACAGCTGTTTTGAGAGTTGTTCCAATACAGTGGGCTGCTCTTGGACTTTGTATATGCTTTGTAGAAATCTTGACACTGTTTCCTGTTTGTACTAAGGTACTGTATTTCAAAGACACACATTTTCTCCTTCTAACAATTTCAGACTTGGTTTGGAAAGCTGTTGCCAAATAGTTATGTAATAAAATTTTTGTTTTTAAAGATCCTGAGTAATTTGGCACTTCTCAGAGTTGAATGTTACAAACCAAGGTTCATATCCATGTTGTGGGTACACATTGCAGGGATTTGGGTCTCTGCACATTGAGCTCCGAGTCACATTAAAAATTCAACAAAGCAAAACTGAGGTGTCTGATTTTACAGTAGGTGCTGTCATAATCGTCCCCCTTTCCAAGGCTGCAGGATTGAGCCATTTAAAGCAAGCCATGGGCCAGCCCTCGCTAGGATCACAGGGAAGAGGGTCACCCACGGGATAAAATATGGGAGAAGCATGTAGGGCTCACATTTACTGTCCTGCTTTGCCAGTGGGGGTAGTCACATAAGGTTTGAGCTCTTACGTATGAATCTTCTGGTGCAGGTTTCTCTGTAATCTCAGTGATAACTAACTAAAGATGGGAGGAGATGGTTCTCCATTACAATTCAGTATAAATTTTTTTCTAGTTTAGTACTGTGCAGTTCTCCCTGTTTATAACTAGTAATTCCCTCTGGCAAGTTGAAAGTCTTAGCAGCAGAGGAATAAGAAACCAAATTAACTGGAATTACGTTGAGGTATTCTGCCTTATAAAACAGGTATGTATAATAGCTTTATGTTAATTTCTGTAAAGCAAACTGCAGCAGAGCTCCGCTGTGTCACCATGGGATCAGGCCAGGCTGTTCCTAGGAATTGTCAAAACATGAGGAGCTCAGTGGCTGTCAATTGGCTGCAGAATCGTGGTCCCGGAAATGGGAGAAACCCACCATCCTGTTGTTGCATTAAGGGCTGGATTTCTTGTAGGTGGGAATTTAAAAGCAAGAGTTTAAAGAGTCATTGGTACACCCAGCCAGCCCTTTCCCACCAGTAATTTAAACCAAAGTTGTTCATAACTGTATGCTTTCATTTGTGTGTGTACATATGTGTGTATATATAAATATAGACATTTTAAATATATATAGATCTATAGTCTTTACCCAAGAAACTTTTTATTTATGAAACATGAAATGATTTTGTAAATATTGTGCTAATATACTTAAGAAATAAAGTCATTTTAAGTTGTTTTTGTGGGAGATTTTCTTGTTAGCACAGTCACCTTCTGTAGCTGCTCCCATAAATGCATAGTTATAGCTGCTCTTCTCCCTGTCTTTATGTATTACTTACTGGATCTGCAGGAATGTTTTCAGTGTTACATAGGCTGCTGCAGATGATTTTGGGTGGGTTTCTCCTCAAAAAGGCCACCCAGATGGTGAAGTGAGTGTGTAGGCTGCCTTGTAACAAATCCAATTGCGCTCTCCAACATCGGCCATCGAATGTTGTCGCCTGTGTGTGCTGTGGGAGGAAATAAAGAGTGACAAGCTGCTGCTGCCCCTGTAACTTCAGAAACTGCAGAGTAGCACCTCTGTCCAGTCTGTCTTTGCCACCCTGGAATGGTATTTCTGTAAGAAGAGGATCCCATGTGTTACTACTGAAGCACTGCTGTGTAAGTTCTGGGTTTCCTGAAGTTGTCTTTAATGTTCATTTGGCTGCGGACATAGGAACTGCAAGTCCTGCCTGGTAGGCTTTCCACTCACACATCCTCTTCAGTGGAGCTGAGCTGATGGGAACACTGGAAACTATTGGCAATTTCCTAGTTCCTTCAAGGTGACTTTAAGTGTGGCTGTTGAACTTCAGTTTCTCTTCAGAAATGTTTTGTGACTTCCCTGGACACACAATTTCCGCTCTAAAGGAGCCATGAACCCAAATTTGAGCTATTTAAACAGCATTTTAATGGTTTTAGAATTTTCTATGCAGGCTATGCAGGGACCCTACTGCAGGGTGAACTGCAAGCTCAGGAAAACTGCATGCTTGAACTTTGGGGTGGGAGAAACAGTGCTAATCTAAAAGTATGTGACTGGAGAATATCCTAACACAGGACCATCAGCAATGCCCAGTACCTGTGATCCAGACTGCTCCAGTCAGTTCAACCAGCCAACAGGAAAACCAACCTAAACCTGAACTTCAGTCCAGAAGCCTTCTGAAAGCACTTGATCAGAGCTCTGTAGTTCAGCAGTTGCTACTGACTTACCTACCTAAGAGTAGAAGTGGACAGCCTCTGGCTTATTTCCACTTTGCAGAAGAATTTTTATTTCTTTCCTATGGAAAATAATTCTTTTGTGCTCTAGTGCTCTGTGCCTTTGTCATAGATGCAGCCAGTACTGTCTTGGACTTCAGTGCCTCTTGTTTCCTGTATCCTCGAGGACTCCTGCAAAGCTTTCACAATGAAAAAGTGAGCTGGACTTTTTCTGGTTTCCTTGCTGGTTCCCTCCTGTGCCTGCGGCAGCAGCAGGGCAGGGCATGGCCTGGGAGGTGCACCCCAAACCCTTCACACTGCAGCTGGGCTGTGGGAAGGGGGCAAGGACTACTCATAAAGTTCAAGAAAAGGGCAGAACCAGACTATTTTTCAATGAAATGGTGAATTGGCAAGAAACTTTAATACACAAATGTAAATAGCACAGAGACAAGGATCATCTGCTTTGGGGGAGGAAAACTGCAGTGTTGAAACAAGTTTTGGTTTCCTTCTGTTCTTTTGCTTGCTTGCTTTTAAAAGACTACAGAAAGGAGGCTTTTGAAATTATGGGGCTGGAGAGTGGGTGCTGTGAGGGGAAGAGAGAGTCTGCCATGAATACAATCTTGGTGGGAGAATTAAAGAGCATAGGAACTGCAAGTTTGCCATAAGAGTGTGAACAGTTTGTCCTGACATCACTAAAATTGGTACTTTTGGACTCTCCGGAGTTACGGAACTATTTCTTCACTGAAAGGGTTATCGAGCATTGGAACAGGCTCCCCAGGGAGGTGGTGGAGTCATTGGATGTGGCACTCAGTGATACAGTTTTGTTGACAGGGTGGTGTTCAGTTAAAAGTTGGCCTTGATGATCTTGGAGGTCTTTTCTGACCTTAATCCAGGATTGTGTACAGTGCTGCTGCCTGCATGTGACCAAGCAGCTGAGCACGTGGAGAGGTCCTTGGGGATGTGCAGTTGTCACATGAAGTCAGACTCTACCTCCACACCTCAGTGATGTCCCCTGGGCACAGCAACTGCTTGGTGCAGAGTAAGTCTGGCACACCTTCAACTTGAATTAAAGTACTGAATTTTGCTGTCATTCACAATTTACGTACCTGCAGATAGTGAAAGATTTTGAAACTGCTCTAATTAGTCTGCCCCCTTTCCTACCCCATCCCACACCCCCTCAGCCTTTTTTTTTAAGGTGGGTGCAGGTTAAGCTTGGAATGGTTACCAGACCTATGGGAAAATGAAGGAGGCAGCATTTTTCAGAACTTGGCTTGAGGATGTATTTGGTTGCATTCATTTAACTTTCCTTTTTGTCTTCCAAAAGTGCTGCAGGAATTGCTTTTAGAGCAAAAACAATTGGTTGTATTTTGGGCAGTTGAGCTTTTGGAGGTGTTTTTTTTTTTTGTTTGTTTTTTTTTTGTGGGTTTTTTTTTGTTTTTGTTTTTGTTTTTTTTTTCTGTGCAAGAAAGCAGTATTCTTTAACGAACTAGATACATGGAAAAGAGGGGAAAAAAACCCCCAAACCAACAAATCACTGGAAATTCACTGTCCTGTTAACCAGAAGGTTCATCCAAGGACAAACAGAAGCTCAGACAGCAGTAAGGAGAAAAGGGATCTTCCAGATCTATTCATTGCAATTAATTTCATCTAAGTTTGAGCATAGCCAGTTAAGACAGTTTCACTAAGAAAAAGGTGATCAGGGCTCTCTGACATTTTGTCCTAGTTCAGCTCAGTGAAAAACAAAATCCACCTATTGAAGATGAAGTAAAGGCACTGTGTTGTGGGCAGAGCTCTGCAGGTATGGGAGTTAGCCTAGGTAGAATGGAAGCTTTGATTTGTCCCAGATCAAGAAACTCTGAGAATTTAAGGATTGTAATAAAATTATATAAATTGTAATTAAAGGAGCCCAGCATGGGAATAGATTCCTTTGTATCCTGCACTGTAATTACAAAACAGGTTTTCAGAAACAATCCCTCTGTAGCTGGAGTTACAGTTAAGAATGAAAACACTGCACCAGGCTTTTTGACAGAGCCAGGTACTACTGTTATAGGAAGTTTGTGAAGTTTTGGCTGGCACAGATAAACAGGTACCACTGTGGGAACCTAAAATGTCCTCCCTTACCTGTTCTGTAGGTAGGAAAAAAGTTTTATGATAGACTGAGCAAGCTGAAACTATGGTCATGTTATTTAACGTCACAATGTAAAGAAATATGGGGTAAAAAAGTGGTGACAGTGAGGAGGGCAGTTGTTTTTCTTTACCCTGACCTGCCCTGTCCTCTGATGCTGTGGCCACTGGAGAACCTCATCCCAGCAGAAGATTGGGTAGGGGCATTGGGGCTTTGCTGCCTTTGCCTCCTCTTCGACCCTGGGTGCCTTTACTGCTCCCATAGGGCAGCACGGCTGGTCCTCCTGGGATGTGGGGAGAGGAGGACACACAGCTCCCCTCCTGCTTGCAGAGGGGGGAAAGAAGCTTCCACAGAGGATCAGTGGGGATGAATGCTCAGTAGAACCTTGGAGCAGGGTATCAGATGTGGCACCCTACCACTCACAGAGCTCTGTTTATTTAACAAAGGTGATGCCTTGATACTACTCTGGCGCTGTTAGGTTGCCCTTCACACTGCCCTTTTTTCCTCATACCAATTATCTGGGAATGACATAAACCAAATAGTAGCAGGCAACTGGGGAATAAAGTCACCGTGTCCTGCACCATGAGATAGCTGTTGGCATTTGCAGTGGAGGTGCACCAGGACACCAAAGCATAAACAGCTTTAAATGTCTTAGTGAACAGGAAATGAAGCTGGTTACAGCATCAGTGAGGAAATACAGTTAATGTGGGATAAAATACATCATGACTCTGGCAGTCAAAGGGAAGGGTGACAGAGGAGAAGGTGGTTCCTGTCCCCCAAGGCCAGCTAAAGGGGCTGCATATGTTCCATTGGTGACAGTGTGAGCTCTTGACATGCTCTGTGGGTAAATTAATAGCACAGTGCATGTCAAAGGCAAGGAGGGAAAAGATGCTAAAACAAAACAAACTGCACAAGAGAAAAGCCCTCTGCTGAAAGGTACAAGTCACTACTTGTTTATTTACCCAGCACAGAAAACAGCCCATTTACCATGTGCACTTGGTGAGGGACTGGTTTGTGCCCTGAACCTGCTCTTAATCCAGATTACAGCCTCGGGCTGGGAAACCTGAACAAAACTATCTCAGTGCATAGCTGGAACTGCCAGACCGAGGGCTGGAGAGCAGCAAAGAGAAACTGTTGGGAGCTCACAAGGCTTTGTAGAGAGGAGCAGGGACTGGCAAAAAGGAGGAGGAGGCAGAGGCTCAAGCAGTATTTTCTCCATGCCAGACTGGTTGTGGGGGAGTCACAGCAGCAGCTGTAGTTGGTACAGTTCACCAAACTATGGGCAAGGCCTTCCCTTGTCTTTGCTGCTCCAACACCTTAAACTTCCCTGGCACTGTTCCAGCAAGACACGCCTTTGGCAGGTGAGAGAAACCTCTGTCTTCTTCGATACTTAACCCCTGTTGTGTGCCATCACCAGTTCAGCTCAGGTTGGTTTCAGCCTTCTTGAAGAGAACTGAGACGAGTTTTTTGTTGAGTTGCTTCTTGGTATAAATACCTTCATTTGGAAAGTGTCCCCCTCCTCCCAGGAGCACAAGTGAGGTAGCGCCCATTGCAAGGCTCGTGCTTCTCTTGAATCCCATGGAACTGGAGAGATGTTAAACTCACAGGACAACAGGGGATTGTCCAAACTGCAAGCTCTGAAAGCATTGCCCTAGGATGGTCATACCAGTTTGAAGACATGTGAACATTTTGCTGGAATAGTTCCTAAAGGGAACTACTTTCTGGATTTATAGGTACCTTTGCCAGCCCAGTCTATCTGTGGCTAAATTTTATTTTTTTAGTAAAGCAAATGCACATGCATTTGCTGTCTTTAGCATAACATTCCTCAGCATGGTGATCTCATAGGTTTGAAAAGAGTAGCTTTGCCAAGGGAAAGACTTTTAAAGCCGTACATGTTAGGTGACAGTCATATCTCATTGGACTCCAGGCATCCCCAGGTGCCAAAGTTCCTTCAGTGCCAAAGAGGAATGATGACATTTCAAAGTCCTTCAGGCCTGCATCATCTGGATCTGGATGTCTGGAGAGAGCATCAACTCTCTGAGACTACCTCTTATTGTCTGCATTCCTGAAGGTGTTCTGGTGACCCCAATGGAAGCAAACCCCAATTTTGCCAGCTAAGGACTAAAGAAGACAAGAGGGCTGAGTGTTGTAATTGCAGAGGCACAAGGGGCATGGAGGGTGGCAGGGAGCTGAGCTCCATGTCCTTCACCTTATTCATAACTCTGCACACCTGCCACAAAAAAGTCTAATAATGGCCTGCCTGATGGAGTAAGAAGCAGCTTTTTACTACAGCACTAAGGACCATGCCTTTACAGCACTGGATCATGCTTTCCTTGTCTGATTACACCAAAGTGGCATTCTTTTAACTCTGGTGCATGATCAGGTCACCCAAAAGAAATAAACAAGACCAGTGGGAGGGAGTTGAGAAGACACCTGCTTTGAACGGAATGGGTAATGTGGGTGGTTCTAGGCCAGTGCTCATTCCTGGCTTCTCAGTCCAAGAGAACACCTGCCAAAAAGAGCCAGTCCCTCTTTCTGGTCCTGCAGTTAATCATTAGTACATTTGTCTCCATTCTAGCCTGAAATAGCCAGAGGGGAGGGAGTGCTCTCCCCACTTCACTTGGGTGCCCTTCACACAGTCATGAGCCTCCAAAGGGTGGCTGGTGGGTCAAGTTCCTGGTTTGGATTTTGTCCCATCACTTCTAACCCTCACCCAGAGCAGCTCAGCCAAGCTGACTGGATTCTACAAGTTGCAGCCTGTGAAAAGCTGGTTCAAGCACCCCAGACTTCTCAAGACAGCACAAATACAAGGTTTCATTTGGGTTGGATTTAATACCAGCCTCTGGTAGCATCACGGACTGAACTGAAACTGCTCAGAAAGACATAGCCTGTGCCAATAGAAGCAAAAGGTTATTTGTGCTTTGGTGTAAAGGCAAATAAAGAAAAAAATCCCATGACTGCTTTTGATGCAAGATGTTTGACAGCTATGATACGAAATGTAAGATAGAAATGTAGAATCATCTGTAGCCCTTCCAGTGGCATAGTCCCAGACATGTTCTGATTTTGGGACCTGTTGAGTCTGAAGTGACTTGTGGAGATACAGAGAGAGAAAGTCACAAGTCACATGGAGGAAAACGAGAAAAAAGGCATGTGTCAGTGGAGGCTTCAGGCCACAGCTGGGTTTTTGGAGCTGTGACTTTGTTTCAGGACATCCAGGGGAGCCCAGGATAAAAATGGCCTTAAGTCCAGGAAGACATGGCCTTGGAGGAGGGACTGGAAGTAACATGTTAATAAAAAGAAAAAAAAAAAAGGTCATGACAACAGGAGGAATGAAAGGTGCAAGAGTCACTTCTCCAGATCTGCAGCAGAGCAGACAAAAAGCTGACTCTGCACAGAGACAGAGAGACAGGCCACACCAGACCAGATACTTTTAAAGCTCCTTTTGCCGATGCTCATGTTAATGTTTTAACAACTCTAAAAGAGCAACCAAGGAAAAATTTTCCAGCACAGTGTTTCCTTCACATCCTGTCTGCACAGGGAGCTGCTGCCATGAGCAGTGCTGGGAGCACACAGCGAGGGACCAAAGCAGAAGGCTGGGATGGACTGAACTCCTCAAGTAAGAGATGAGTGCAGCAGAAGGGCCTCCCACACGTGCCCACCTCTGGTGGCACAGGGCTCGGGGCTGCACTGACAGACCTCTCCATCCCTCCCTTTTGCAGTGCCATGCTGCAGTGACTTTATCTCAGCCCACAGGAGGTCAGAGATGTCTGTAAGAATGGTAACCAGACTGCCAGGATGGATGTTACTGTTCTGGGAGCTAGACTGCAGGAAAAACCTCTTGTCAAGATGGGACAGACATGACTACAGGTGGGGAAGTGTGTGAGAAAGGATACAGTGGCAGTCTGAAATGAAGTTTCATGGAAAAGGAAAAAAAAACCCAAACCCCTTGTGATTCCTGGGAGGCAAGGTGTGCTTTTGGTTGGAAGAGGACTGGGGCCTTGAGGACCCGTGCCTGAGGCCAGGTAGGGTTCTGAGTCTCGAGAGATCGTGAGGACAGTGGTTTGTGGCTCCTTTTCCTGGGCACAGCCTGCAGTTCACTAAACGCTGTTGCTTCCTGGGAAGCTCTGAGAATCTGTACGTGTATGTCCTGTGCCGAAAAGGCCAACAGCCATCCTGTGAGGAAGAGGATGGCCAGCATTACATTTTAGTGACCAGTCCATGCATTTGGGAGAGCAGAGCCCATCTTGCCTCCAGAGGCTGTTTATCTTGAATGCTGTTCAAACTGGCGTGAATTCTCTTAATGCAGAGGATTGTATCTACTAAATAAAGCTAGAAGAGAGCAATTGGGGGAAAATGTCATGATTATTCATGAAGACCCATTAAAAACTGTTATTAGTGGTTTAATTCTCCCTTAGTGAGTGTAGTTTTGGATCCATGCTTTGTTTTGATTCAGATGGTATCTGCATCAGAGTGAATCATTTGAACAGAAGCCCTGAGCTTTTGAAATATCGCCATTTCTTTAGGGAAGCAGAAAAATAGGGCCAAAATTTCAATTCAGATTATTAAAATAAGCTGTTTTAAAACACCTGCTTAAAAGTTCTCATTTATTTTAACTTACTGAAGCAAAAAATGCTGAGTAACAAATCAGTCCCTGATCTGTCCCACACCCTATCCCTGCACATAGGCACTACCAAGCTGGTGCTAGACTGGAGAAGCGATCCAGATAAACCTTTTTTAATTTTTAAATGGGACATGTGAGTGCTTTTTTTCCCCCCTCCATATTTCCTAGATAGGCTCTGCACCACACTGTGTCATTTTTCCTAAACGGCAAACCACAGTTCTTTTACAGCTGGCTTGTAGCAGGGGGAGTATTTTGTCTGAGTCACCAGAGCCATCTGGTCTAGGCAAATAGTTTAGTGAATGATCTCTTTCTTTCTTAGACTGCTTTTATTCTTCTGTTTATGTGAAGACAAAGGCAGGGTGGTCTCTCACTGCCTTGCTCACTCTCCCTCTGCAAGCTGGCCTTTAACCGTGGCCTCACCCAGCTTCAACATTAAATCTGTGGGCAGATTTTCAAGCTGAGTGTGAACTATGAATTAAAAGTTTTAAAAGAAATCTATTTTGCTTCTTGGGCATTTGCAAACAATTCTCTTCAGTTCCCTGCAGATTGCACAGGGTCTAAGTACATCATGTAGGGGTGGGGGTTCCTCAAAACCTTGACCTGTGTGTGCTTCCTGCAGCACTTGGATATCACTCTAGGTTCACAGCTAGTGTTTCCTTGAAACAGCAAGTTCCTTCCCTCATTGCAAGGGGGTTTAGGTGGCTTCAGCTTTATCTCCTTCCCTTGTCTCTCAAATTTTTGACATTTGCTGGTGCTGGTTTGTGTGGTGGTGTTGGACACTGGGTCTTCACCACCAGCCCTGCCATTCTCACACAACAATACTTGATGTGATATTTGATCTGATAAAAACCTTCCACAGAGATGCATAAAAAAACCATACAGCAGTTAGAAATAACGTTTCTTCTGAGCAGCAACAGACCAGCTGCTGGAAAAGCAGCTGTTCCAGAGACTGCTGCCTTTATTGAGTTAGTAGTGTGGAGACCCCATGTGTGCTAATGCTGTGTGGATGCAGCAGGAAAAGAGAGCCTGTGAAAAACACGGTTCACTTTTATGTAAAAGTTATAAGTTTAATAAAAATAAAATAGACAATTAGGAGACAAAGAAACAAAGCTTTTCGGCCGAGGTGCTGATACCAACAAGATCAGCACCCCGTCCCACTTCAGATCCTTTGTTTTAAGGACTTCTGTATTACAATATTTAAATAAGCTTATGCATGATTCAAATATTCATTTTG
>VZUI01029281.1:0-25129 GCA_013401135.1 Cettia cetti | reverse complement strand
TTATTTTAATATTCCTAGTAAAGAACTGCTATTCCTATTCCCAAATCTTTGCCTGAAAGCCCTTAATTGCAAAATTACAGTGATTCGGAGGGAAGGGGGGTTATGTTCTCCATTCCAGGGAAAACTCCAGTTTTCCCTGGCAGATACCTGTCTCCAAACCAAGACAGTGACAATGTTGTTAATACACTGAAGTGAGACTGAAGCTTCTACTTTGCTGTGCACAACACAGGGACAATGGCATTAAGACTTAAAGGACCCATGTGATGAGAAAATTTCAAAGTGTTTCTGGTTCATTCCCCCCAGTAAAATTCTTAATAATCAATGGGGTAGACTCTGAACAATGCAAAAATCTTTGTCAGATAAATGGAAAAATCAAAGATGCAAAACATTAGTAAATACAGTCAATTTCGTTTAAAATCTGTCTCCAAAATAAAATTCTTCTTTATAATAAATCACATTTCAACCCCTCACATCAAGGTAACTGCAGAAAGGTGATTAACAATCAGAAAACTTTTCCTTTCTGTATTACCTCCTCCTTAGCCCAGAGAGCTACTTTACATATGAATGAATTTTTATTTATCACTTCTAAATATATTTCTGTATATAAAAATACATAAGATCTATTTTTATACTGTGCATGTCCAGGTGCCTGCTGATGTCCTTATCTGCTGATAAAAGCATACAGTTTCACTTAAATTATTATCTCCAGGATCCCTATTTTTTATCCTGTTTCCAGGGAAATAGTCAAAACTTTATATCCAGGGAAACTCTGTAACATCCAGTTTCACACTTTCTTTCTCTGGAATTACACAGTCCCCCTTTGACAGGCTAAGGTGTGGTTTTGGTTCTGGCCTAGAACTTGAGTTCAGGATGTCTACATTCTTTGTATTGTAATTTTCAGTCACCCCCTGTAAATCCCTCAGGATTTCTATTTTTGGGGGAATTCCCATGCCCTTTTTAATACACACACATGTTTCTGTACTCAGAAGATTACAGGCAGGTTGTGGTATCACTGTAAGACATGGAATAAAATGCTGGGTTTATTTTGTAGCCAAATCACAAAGGTTTCTTTATGGTAAAGGTGTTCTCCAGAAGATACTAAAGGGAGAATATTTTATTCTCTACTTGATGCCTCATGAAGCGACTTACCCAAAGTCACATAAAAGGTTTGCAGTGGCTCAGCCCTCCCATTCCCTTTATAATTCTGATCCAGGGGGTTCTCTGTTCCCAGTGTTCATCTGTGTAGGGTGCCTTTCAGACCTAATCTGTAAGGTACTGTTGCATTATATTGCATCACAGAGCATGACTGTATTGTGAACAGCAAACAATTGTCAGTAACACCATCTTGTTAGTAATTTTTAATCTCCTTAGGCACACCTGGTTTTGAGCCTCCTGTTGAGTGGCCTGATTTGCTTGTCTGTATCAAAAGTAGAAAGATTTTGCAGAAATCTTATGTAAAGCTCAGGAGCAGAACTGGAAACAGCCTGTTAAAATGAATGACTTGTGATAAACAGAAGAATGAGACAAATGAACCATTTTATCAGCTCCCAGAGCAGTCAAGTCTACTCCAGTCTTCAAAGGCATTCAGCATAATTGCTCACTGTTGTGTGAAATCTCTCCAATGAAACAACTTTAGTATTGTCTGCCCTCTATTACTGATACAGGGTGTTATCCCACAGACAGGACATCAAAATGTGTGAATCCTGGAAATGAGCAAGAAGAGGTCCCTGTGGGCTCTTAAGTCAAGTGAGAGTTGCCCTTGATCACAGTGGAGCAGAACTGCAGACAAAACCAGACACAGGCTTTGTGAGCAGAAGCAAAAGGTGGTGCTGCAGACATCCAGAGCTTCATTAATGGCTTTGTCCATCAGTCTAATGACTGCTCTGAACTAAGGATCGTCTCAAGGATTGCAAATCCAACAAGGCAATTCATACCTTGCACTGAGCAACAGTCTGGAGCTTGATTCCTTCCGAATCCTTTCTGCCTGGACCTGTAGCAACATTTGAACTTTGGGAACACAAAGTGAATTCTGGGTCTGCTGAAGAGAATGGCAGCAACACCACTGACCTCAGCCAGTAAATACACAGAGAATTTCTGATTTCCCTGTTTGGCTGACGCACAGTCCAAGTTCCAGCAAAGCACCGAGCAATGGGGAGTTTAAGGCACAACAGCAGGCATGAAATCCATAAACCTGTTTGCATTTATAAAATTGTGAGTGTTGCAGTTATGTCCCTGTGTTGGGTCTGGCTGGGATGGAGTTAATTCTTTTCCTAGCAGCCCATATGGTGCCGTGCTTTGGATCTGTGACTAAAACAGTGCTGATCTCACACCCATGGTTTAGCTATTGCCAAACACTGCTCACACAGCTCTCAGATCTTCTCTCTTTCTCAGTCTGTCCCCTCAGCAAGTGGGCTGGGGGTAGGCAGGAGGCTGGGAGGGGGCACAGAGGGGACAGCTGACCCACAGTGATCAAAGGCTGTTCCATGCCGTAAAACATCAGCAGCAGCAATAGCATTGGGGAGATCTTTTCAAAAGAGTCACTGGCAGAAACCTGCTGGTGGGAAGTAGTGAGTGTCTGTCTGCATCACTTCTTCTTTTTGTCTTTATTTCAACCCCTGAGCTGTGTTTTTCTCTTCTGATTCTCTCCCCCTGCTGCAGAGGGCAATGAGCAAGGAGCTGGTGGGTGCTTGGTTGTGTCCCAGAACTCACCACTGTTCTGCAACCCCCCTGTGGCCCCAAACTCAGCTCCTCTAATAATACTTCAAGAAGAATAAAACCAGAAAAATCCATCCTGGGCAATTCTATACTAACCTGACCACTGATAGAACCAAGTAAGAAAACTTGAGTGATTACAGGAAGCTCATTTTAGGGCAGAACTGGAGCTCTGTAAGATCAGTGACCCAGTCCTCAACACTGCATCTCAGTAGGTTAAGATAACAGGATGGAAGAAATCCATACATGGCTGGGAGAGTCCCCAGAAATGTCCTCTCTTTAAAATGTCTCAGCATAAAGAACAGAAGGTCAATACAGGGACCAATGTGTTTTTGTTCCCTTCCTGGCAGAAGCTAAAACACAATCTTCTAAGTACAGAAATGCCAACACAATCTTTATGCTTGTACACAATTATTTCAGAAAGTGATTTTTAGGAGCATGTAGTGGATGCAGGTGTGCGGCTCCTGACAGATTTTTGCCCCTTAATGCTCCAAAGTGCAGCACTCAGAAGGAGCACTCAATAAACATCACAAAATACCTGTTACTGTGCCTTATAGAAGTGTGCTCTCTCATGACCTGGCTGTTCATTGTGGCAGCTGGATGAGACAGAGGGGAAATAATTTCATATTTCAAAGCTTTTCTTGCCTCATGTCAGAAATGCACACACAGAAAAATATCTCCCCTGGGTACTACAGAAGCCAAGCAGAACTTGAAAGTTGTGAATACAGCAGTCAGTTCTCTTCCCTGGGCCAGAGGGTGAGACGATTCCAACCATTGCTGTGCCCCAGACTCCACAACACTCTTGGCTGGGGCTCTCTGTGAGCAGCACCTCCTCCCCTGGGCTGCTGCAGGTGCTGGAGGGCCCAGCCCATGTATCCAGCCCGTGGAGACCTCACTGCTGTCACAGAATCAGCCACAGCTCCTCAGCAGTTCTCTGGGGACAGCCAGGCCTGGGAGTTTGTCTCACACTGACCAACAGCACCTTTTGAAGGATCTGGTTAAAGCCAGAGGTCACTCAGGGGCACTGGGACCTGCGAGGGCACCAAAGTCACCTGGCATGGGCCCCTGTCCTGCCACCTGCGGGCTCCTCGCTTAGCAGTGATGCCATCATTCTTCCCTCCACAACATAAATGTCAGGCAGCTGGAAAGCCAACAGGAAAACGTGGTTGCTTTTGGTGAGTAGTACAAAGGTGAGAGGCCATAAAGCTGATTTGGTTGA
This sequence comes from Cettia cetti, assembly GCA_013401135.1. Lineage (NCBI taxonomy): Eukaryota > Metazoa > Chordata > Aves > Passeriformes > Sylviidae > Cettia > Cettia cetti. The sequence continues at coordinate 21,198 of VZUI01029281.1, read as the reverse complement.
GCTGATACCTTGCAGTTTTTATTGCTATCACAAAATCATTTCTTTTTAAAATTTCTTTTCTTTTTAGCAGCAAATGCTGAGTCCCTGAGCTGTGGTTTGTTCTGCAACCCTTCTCCATCTCTCATCCTGACTTCCTGCCTAGCAACTTTCTTGGCATTTAGCTACACAGTGAAATCAGATGCCATATGAAAAAATGCTTCATTTTGCCAGTGTTGAACATGTTATTTTTCAGTTTCATTCAATACCATCTCTCTCATGTTGTGAATCACAGAGGACCTAAATTCCAAATTTCTTTCCTGGATTATATATTATTTTATATGGTGTTATCAGGGCCTTTCTTATTCAATCTTAAGAACAAACAAATCCCATCTGTTCTGTTTCTCTCCACATTCATCATTTCAGAGTTTGTGCTGTTAAACTTTTTTGGAAGAAAAATCTTTTTTTCTACCTCCTGTCTGGAAGAGTGGGAAGCGCCACACACTCAGGATGTTCAGCTCTGGAGAATAATCCAAAGAAATAATTTTTTAGGATTGTCTTTGCATGTTAAAACAGATGTCATTAACCTCTTGTGATATGGCAGACTAAGAAATGCACACTGTGTCTGTCAGAATTCTCACAGAGGTATTCTGTTTGTAAAAAAATACATCTTCTGGGTGGGGATGGGGTTTTTTTAACTGGGTTTTTTGGTGGTCTTTCACTCTTTCTCAACTCTCCCAATCTCTCTTCCTTGAGTGTTTTATTTTCCTTCTGTAAAAATGAATCAGCTGATGAGCACAAGACAATGTGAAATATCTTATTCTGCATCATCTGGGGATTGTGTCGCTCACTGAGCCCAAATTCAGAATAATATTCAGAAGATAGTGACTCTTGAATCCAAATCAGACCAAATCTTGGTGGCCCTGCTGAATTTCTGGGATAAAAATTATTCAAATTAAGGTTTCAAAGTACTTTTTCACTATCTGATCAAGATTTTTTATTCCTTTTTAACTCAAAATGCTTAGACAAACAGCAGCTTCTGGAAACAAGGAAATGCATATTTCTTCCTTCATATCCTGGCAAGGTAAGGAACACATTCACTGGACTTTGCAAATTGATAGTCTACACCAAAATTCAGGTGCCCTGCCCAGCTGTTGCTCCATGTATGTCACAGATTTTGGAATGCTGGAGCAGGATTCTACCTTTGGATGCTTAAATCCTGTTAAACAAGAATGTTGAATCTCAGTATTCCTTCATCCCTTATATCTAACACAATGTCCTGGGGTGACTTTGTGATGCTTGTATCCCCAGTTGTCTGTTCTGTTTATGTTGGATACTGTGTTCTGTACCTTTTAGACAGGTTCTGAGATTAGCCTGGGATTGGAATATCATCCTTTTATCACCTATCCAAGGGCACCATCTGAAGAGTCATGAGACAATCGCAGCAGCATTGACAGCAGAGAGCTGAGGAAAGAAGAATCCCTGGGAGCTGCTTTAGTTTGGGGATGAGTGTGGATTCCCAAAAGTCCCCCAGAGCCCTTTGGAGGGGGGATAAGGCCAGGTATGGAGTGAGATTCCTCAGGTATTTCAATCACAGAGCTGACATCATCAGCTCTGACATTTACCTGCTTCAGAGTCCTGGATTGTGCTTAGTGGCTCAGCTCTCACAGGCTGACTGCTCCATTCTGCAAGAGTGAAGGGCTAATTACACTGATATCTGCAAACTGAAGGGTAGTTCAGAGTGAAGAGCAGTAGAAGAGCTGATACAAAGTCTGTGCGAATTGAAACCTGGACATTTACCTAACAAATTCTCTGAACAGAGCTGGAATAACCTGTACAACAGTTATAAATATAAACCCCTCTTCTTCCTAAGTGTGTGAGCTTGTTCCCTGCTAGAGTGGCATGCCCTGCATGAATAATTCCAGCTGAAAGCCTAAAACACAGCTTTCATTTTTGCAGAGATGCTCTTGTAAACTCCATTTAGATCAAAGAAGATTTTCATGCTGGGTTTCTCCTTTAATTGAGCAGACAAAGCATATACTAATTAGCTGATCTAACATAATAAAAATGATCCTAATCTTCTGATATTTTGCACAGCTGAATGTCTCTGAGCAAACCCAACAGGGCAATAGAGAAGAATGATATAGAGGAGGCTAGAATGGGAAAAGTCCTGAGTATTCACAAATATGTAAGACAAAATAAAAGTGCTTGTAGCTTCATGTACTTGTGCCTTTAGTATTTCAAAAGCATAAATATATGGGGAGAGAATATAGCTTTCCCTGAACAATACAAAGAAAGAAAAAGAACTATTCCTGTAGAACCCTTACCACCTATTCAGAAGATTTCTCCACTCCAAGAACAGCGTAAAAATAGCATTTACTTTTTAATGTGTCTATTTATTTGCTGTGTTTGTACATACAGAATTTTAGCTAATAAATTTGATATATCTTTGAATGTAAAGTGAAAACACTTCAAATTAGTTTGATCAAAGATCAGACATTAGGCTGATAAAAATCCTATGGTTTCTGGAAGAGGCAGGGGAAGAAAAGATAATAATGTCCTCAGAGACCAGCACCTTGCAGCCTTTTTAGGGCCATTTACATGTAAATGAGGTATTTATAAGCTTACATATACATTAGCAGAATCTGAATTTGGAATATTGTTCTCAAATAAATAGTGGGAATTGCGTTTCTGCCTCAGCTTTTTCAAACTGTTTATTTAATATTGTTTGCATTGCACCTCCTGCTGAGATCAATATCTTGTTGTGCTTAGACCCTGTACAGCTGCTCAGACCAAGGAGGCTGATTACACAGAGTCTATAATCTAAATTGCAAACGTCCATGCCATTATTGGGTAGTGTGGAAAAGGCAAAAACTATTTTTGCTCCCTGGTGACAAACTGCAGAAATCAGATTTATCCCTTCACCAGGTTTTAAAAGGAAAGGAATGCTAATGGATGGTTTGCATTCCTGGATTGGTTCTGCGCAAAACTTGCTAGTACAGGTAGGTGCTTTGTTTGCTTAACTGAAAAATTTTTACTTCATAAAACAGAGAATCTATGAAAGGAAACAGAGGAAAGAGCCTGGCTCAAATGAATTCAGCAGGCAAGTGGTAGAGTCAGTCATCCTCTGCCCATGTGATGTCTTGCCAGAATTCTTATTTTCACAGCTCCCTCCAGAAGTGTCCTTAACCTGACAGAACCTCTCTCCTTCCCCATTCCCAGCGCCTCTCACCTGTGCTGGGATCATTATCTGGGCTAAAGCACCCTTGGGAGTGGAGCCCTCAGTCCCAGGGAGAAGAGTGAGAGCCACAATTGCAATGATGCCCTTGGCTTTCCCCTGCATTTCATTTTATTTTTGCTTTCTGAGCAATGACTTCACGATCATTTCAATTTCATCAAGCTCCAAAGAGTTGAGTTGGATTCTTGTCTTTGATCCACCTTTGGACAAGTTAGTGGAGCACAGGTTTTTTAAACTCTTTGAAAGACATTTAATTTCCTAAATTCAGCTGTAGTGAGAAGAAATAAGGACCTAACTGTTTTAAGGTTCTAAGTCCAAATGACACTCACAATGAAAGGGGTTTAGAGGAACTCCGGAACTGTTTCCAAGTTTCCTTTGAAAGATGAAGTTATTGGTCTTTCGTACTTAAAGTGAATCTTTTTCAATTTATTCAGGATGAAACAAAGACTTCTAAAACTTGGGTCCTGAATTAATTATAGCACAAATAAGTTTTTCAGTTCAGAAATCAGATTTGCCAATATCACTGCTAACCACACTCTTCAAAAACTTGGGAAACACTGCTTTTTTTGGAAAAGAAGTTAAGACAAAAGTTGTTTGGGTTTTTTGGGGTTTTTTTGTTTTGTTTTTTTTTTTTAAGAAGAGGAAGAGGGAGAAAGGGAGGCTTTTCACAAGTCTGATTTTGTTTCTGCCAGGTATAATCACCTGGAGTGAAAGGCTGTTTCCCAGCACATTAATGGGTAACCAGGGAGCAACACCAATTTTTTTATTCTGTTCCTTCTCTTCTTAATCCTGCTTTGTTTCATCTACAACAAGGATATCTTTGAGGGAAATTGGAGTTTTCGAGAGGAAGATGGGAAAAGTTAGAAGGTTTTGGGTTGGGTTTTTTTTTGGGGGGGGGGGTTTGCTTAGGGGTTTAGTGGTATTTGTTTTGGGTTTTTTGTTTTGTTTTGTTTTTTCAAAGGCTCACAGTGGAACATGACTGAACAGTGTATCAAATTGCAAATGGGACATGGGAATGGGCTGCAAACCTCAGTGCTTGCCAATGTAAAGGAATTTAGATGGGCACAGAGAATTTATCAATACTCCAGCCCTATGCCCACACAAACTATCATCACAACTCCATCCAGAAAGGGACCAAGTTCCCAATTCTTTCTGCTCCATCTTTTTTCAAAAACTAAGCTCAGAATGTTTAAATAACAATGAGCAGAGAAACCTCAGTCAAGCAAATAATTTGAGCCACTGACTTTCACTTGGCTTTTCAGCTGAGTTTTGGCAACTTATCTTTTGGCAGAGCTTGCAAATCCAGCACACAGCCAGGCACAGGCACCTCTGGGACTATAAGCATCAGTTTAGCATTACTTTTCTGTTGTTCGAGCTATTTTCCTACTTTATCGTTTGCCTTTAACCTGTTTATTTCCCAAACTGTGTTTGCAAGTAAATTAGAAGAGTATAAATCCCTCCCACAAGCACAAAGGAATGCCCAGACAGAAGAACCCGAGAAAGTGCTTCAAAGGATGCAGCAGTAGTCAAACACTTCAGAATTTCAGCTGCATTGTTCTTTTCAGAACAGTGCAGGCACACATCTCTTCTTATCACACATTTATCAAGCACGGTGTATAAAATGATCAGAACATTCCCACAGGTGAGGTAAGGTGAGGCAGCCAGACTGAAATCCAAAGGGGCACATTTCACTCAGTTCACTCAGCGCCAGTAACATTTCTGAGAGGAAAGCGTTCCCAGCCACTTCACACCCTGCTTTTAGAGCTGTCAATAATCTCATTTGCACCTTTCTGAGGGGAAAGCCAGGATGCTGTACAGCCGATCTGATACACAAGCCTGCTAAAGTGTGTGATGGAGAGACTTAGTCCTCACCCTAAAAAAATCATCAATTACAGTTCTGAAAAATTAGTTATTTGACCTGCAATTTCATATCAAAGTGGCTTAAATTAGCTATATAATTTAAGTAATTAATGTGTGAGAAATCTAAAAAGAGAATTGCTTTTATCAAAACTTTGACATGCTCTCTAATTTCTTTCCTGTAGTATTTCCCCCAGTATATGACAGTGACTGCTCAGTTGAAAGGCCCATCTATGCCAGCAACTTGTCTCTAATAATTTTTTACCATTGGTCATTGGAGAAAAAAAGAAAAACCCCATATATATATATATATGTGTGTGTGTGTGTGTGTGTGTGTGCGTGTGCGTGTGTATATTATGTATGTATGTATATATATATACACATATCAAGTAGAAATTATAATTTCCCCATCACTACTACTGTCTCAGCCCACAAATTTTAGTAGCTCAAAGTCAGGGTTGTATTTTATACACATAATATTTCTCAATGTTTTTCCTTTAACTAGTTTGTCTACTTTCCACTTGAACTTTTTAAACCTGATTATCCACATATTCTGATAAGGAGGTCTCCAGTTTATCTTTACAATATATCTTAATAATTTCTTCCTTACTTAAATCTCATTTCTAGATAGCTTTCCATCAGCTTAGCCCCACAAATTAAATTGGAGGTGGGTGCCATGTTCTCCAGTTGAACACAAACCATTGCCTACTCACAAAGGAGGAAGATACTCTTTCTGCTTAAAACGTTTTGATTTGTGGAAATGAATAGCTGCTTTACAAGAGAGAAATAGCTAATTTTCAGAAATTACCTGAGCCTTTCCAGAACCAAAAGTGCAGGAATTTAACTACACTTCAACCTGCCTTCCTGTCTCCCACTGCCAGGAGATTCTCTTCATCCTCTCCAATCTCCACGTGCAGAGGTCCCATACCCTCCTCAGTGTATCCCAGGGCTTCTCTCCCCTCAGAGCTACAAAAATCCCCCTAAATGTGGCTGCTCTTGGAATTCAGCAATGGGTGAAAGAAAGCCAGCAGGTTCAAACCTTGAGGGCAGCAATGAATGAGGAGGTAGTAGAAAATTCAGAAAATTTTTCTTTTCAATTCACCCAGCCTTTTTATAACATGCTGCACTAAGATAGCATATGATTGTTCTGTAAAATGAACACTTCTCTCCATTGGTTAAATAATAGAAACAACACCTGGGAGAGGGTTGTTATGAGAAACTTAGAAATGTTATGGTTATTTATATGGATTTGTCCTTGAAGGAAGAAATCTTCCTAAGGGAAGAAAAATCAGCTACTGACAGGCTGAAAACTTTACAGACTCAGAAAATCAAACCCACAGGCTGCACCCATCACCTCTTCAAAATAAAGAAATTGAGATGGGAATCAAGCTGTAAGAGGGGGATCACCCAGTTTGCCACATGGAATAGGCAAAGTGTGAATAAACTCTTTACAAAGGCAGCATTTGCAAGCTCACAGTGCACCCTGCTGGTGTTTCCCACTGGTGTCCAAAGTGGCTGGACTGGGGGGAGTCAGGGAGACTTGGGATACAGGAGCAACCACCTGAGGGATCCCTCTGTGTATTATTTTTGCCTCCAAGAAAATGACATCCATCCTTCTCCAGCAACAAATGAGAGGCATATAAATTCAGAATTATGTCAGGATTATCATAGTACAGAAGCAACCCATTAAAGAAAGAATTATTTCACCGGGGATCCCTCCCTGTGGAAACAGACACATTTTCTCTTACCTCTGGAATGTCCTTCTGAAAACATGTGTGCTCTGAGTCCAAACCAGAAAGATGATGTTGGTCACTGACAGCAAAAATCTACTATCACCTGTATCAACACCTGGCAGGTTGATTTTGGCATGGACCAGACAGTTTTGGAATTGAGTGTACATCCTCTAGAATAAGGAGAGCCTGGAGAATAGTGACAGACCTGACCAGAACCACCAGGAAAACACCTGCTGGCACTTGAGGTGATCTGCTGGACCAGTCAGAGGGAGCTGTGGAGGAAGAAAATAAAGAGAACACATGCTTGTGATGACAGCATAGTGGGTGAAAAAATGGAAAATCTCGGTTTTTCAATAAAGAGTAAGTCACAGAATAGATGGAGTCACGTAGGGAAAACAAAGACTGACATCTCACTTGGGTGGCAAGAAGGGAATCAAGTCCACAAGGTACATATTGCAACAGAAAAACTGGAGGACTAAGAAATAGAAGAGAGATGCAGGGGAACCTCATTTGCTGTCATTTAATTTTTTCCCTTAAACAGTTTCAATATCCTTGGCATGATGAAAATTTGGGAGCAGAAAGACATTCTAATGCCAAGCTACAAATTTAAGAAAGGAGCAAGCAGACTTTGCCAGGTTTGGGGTGAGGGAATAAAGCTTTATGCTAAAACAACCTTGGATCTAAACCAACATTACCTGCACAAGCAGCATTCAGGCAGGAGGACAACACTTCTTAATAAAATGTGTTCTGTGAGAAATCACACAGAAAATGACAGCTGGAAATGCAGCTGGAACTTTAATAACCCATCTTCAGGTGAGGAAAAAATATATCAGGACATAACCCAAGCAATCCATGATTAACACAAAGGGATGCCTAGGGAACCAAAAGAGAAGATAACAACCCTGTAGTTTTACAGGATTTAGCCCAGGAGTATTCAGCTGAAGGAACTGTAGCACAGTTTGGTCTCAGTAAAGTCTTATGATACAGCAACACACTCCCAGGGGAGTACACAAAGCACAACAAATCCACAGGACTTACATTCATCTTCAAAAACAGGAGGTGCAGAAAGAAACAGAAAGCCCTTAAAAAGCAGTTCAGGCTATATAGGGAATAAAAACCTTAGAGGTGACACTCAACAGAGTTGGCACATGGGCCTGAACACAAGGTCTGGCCTAGAAACAAAGCAAAAAATGCTATTATATGTGAGAGATTATCTGTAAAAAGCAAAGGTATCTAAAGAAGAAACTAAGAGGAGTCAAATTCTGCCAGATTAAATGTGAAAATACAATAATGAAGGTCCCCCAGGAGGAGTATTAAAGAAAAAATAAAAATAATTTTTTAAATAGCATATTTCCTCAAGTACATTAGAAAGACCACTACTTCCACAAAGTCCATGGCATCAAGTGGTGAGAGGACTTTTCATGGTATAATCTCAGCTGGCAACTAAGAAACACAGAGCTGCTCATTTGCCCTCCCTCTCAGCAGCATGGGGGAAAGGAGCAATGATAAAACTCTGAGGTAAAAACAGTTTAATAATTGAAATAAAATAAAATAAAATAAAATAAAATAAATATTAAAAAATAAATATGATAATTAATAGGAAAATAATGAAAAGAGAGAAAAATAAATGAAGAAACAAAAAAAATCTCAGTGTTACCAACAGTGTTTACAGCACAAATCCAAAATGTAGCTCCTAAGATAACAAAAATTAATTCTATCCCAGCCATAACCAGCACAGGACCAAAAATGTAAAATTCAAGAAATGACATGAAAATAAAGCAAACCTTTTTATTAATATTCCCTGCTGGACAAGGTATGAAGATTTCAATGTTCTCACTCTCATCTTTCTGAAACTTTTGAAGTGCATTTAAAAGACATAATGAATAGATTGGCAACATGAATGGTAACAAATCTCTAGAATTGTTAGAGGTAACCATCATGAAATGTACAAAAACTCATAGTTATTCACCAAAAAATCCTCAAAAACCTCAAGGATGAGCAAGGTGTTTTGCTATAATTACCAGAGGGTAGTTTCTTTTTACTAGAGGTCTAAAAAAAAAGAGAAAAAACAACTCAAAAGAAAAACAAATCTGAAAAACTTTTGAAGTAACACTTAAGGAATAAGTGAAATTAGTGGAAACTGTAGGAAGGAATAGGTCAAGTGGACCTTTGTTTAAATGTGGCACACTTTGAAACTGTCACTGTGGCATTTGCAAATTGAAGTTCTGCCCTACAAACCTTTTGGAGTTTCTTAAATGAGATCAACAAATTTGCAGATAACAAATGGTGGGTTTGGATTTCAAAAAGCTTTTTAAGGAAGTCACCCATCAAATGCCTCTAATGAAACAGCAACCAGAAATGAGAGAAAAGGCTGAAGCAGGGCAAAATTATTGAATAAAAGACAGACACACTAGGCAGGTGTAAATGGTGGTCTCAAGTGGAGTTCTGCGGGGACATCTTTCAACTTAGTGACATGATGACATTTCCAATCAGTGTCATTTAAAACAGTAAGGATGGGGACAGTGATAGAATTGCAGGACTTTGTAAAACAAGGAACTCAATAATAGAGTGGCAGGTGAAACCCAATTCAGATAACATCAAAGTGATGCTCATGGAGGAAAACCAGACTTGGCTTCACAAAAATAATCAGATTTCCTTGCAAGCATCAGCTGAGTGCTTAGCAGGATTTAAGAAATCGAGTTTAGTGAAGGAGTGGGACTTGAGGGGGAAGAGAGACTGTTTCATGGACAGCCTGGAAACTTTATACTGCCCCATTCAGGATGGGTACACGGCTCAGAAAAGAAGTCTGATCATAGGTCTGCAGTGGTTTTCATCCAAGGAGTTAACATTCATAAAGAGCAAGCCAGGACCCCTCAGTGACACAAAAACGAAGTGAAAAATAAAAATATTCAAGTTTGGAGCAATTATCTGACTTCTCATCTTGCCTTTTCTTACCAATCCCCCAAGGAACACTGCCAGGGTTTCTGGATTAGATGAACTTTCTGTCTGACCTCTACAGTTCTTACATAATGCATCAACTCCCAAATTAAACCCCCTACTTCACATGGTCACCAGGCACTGACACCAGCAGATTACCAGTATCTCATGGTTTGATATTTGCTACTAAAACAGATTGAGATCAGATTGTTAAAAAGGATGTTGCAGGTTAAAAATAGACAACAGCCCATGCAGTATGTGCTGCTGTTCTGAGCACAGAGTTATCAGGCAGCAGGGTTTGTGGGCTCAGCTGCAAGCAGGGCATTGTCAAAGCAGCGCTGCCTGGTATGATAACAAGCTTTGTATTTCCTAGCCCTCAGCCAGCCTTTACAACTGCTTTGTAGGACCTGCCTAAGGTGTTGGAGCACACTGCCAAAATAAAAAATAGATAAAGAAAATAAAGTTCTTCCTACAAGAGCAGCAGCTTGTAGCAGTAACTCTGGTATTTAAATTTCCCTCAGAGCTGTGTTACAGTTCATCTTACCAATTTCATACTGGCTGTGTTTGGAACAGTAGAAATGGGTTTGGTTGTCATCAACAGAAATGTACAAGTCAGGCTTTCCACATTCCCAGAGGTCTTTCCACTGGTGAATGGAAGGGGAACAAGTAACATCATGTGGCTTTTACAGTTAGTCCCTTAAAAAGCCAGGCTGAGTGTTGTACCTGCAGAGCAATGCACCTCCCACCCTGAGCATTCTGGAAATCACTTTCAAGGATGGCAGGCACTGGCATTTTTTTCCTCAAGTGGAAATACTGGGGTCTAGGATAAAGCGGGGAATAAATAGTAGTAGTAGTAGTAGTAGTAGTAGTAGTAGTAGTAGTAGTAGTAGTAATCATCATCATCATCATCCTTCATAATCATCATTATCATCATCATCATCAACCTTCATATGCCTTTGTAAACTTTCACAGAAAGTTCAGCCACAATTTGGCTCCCTATCAAGGATCAGTTCATCCCATGTGACATCATGATAAAAAGTCTCAGAAAATATGGGGTCCATACCTCTTTGCAATTTCCTCTTTGCCATCCATCTCTGCAGTCTGTGGGTTTACATGTGATTTTAAGCTGCCACAGGTTTGCTCCAGACTTTGCAGCTCTCACACACCTTGCAGGTACCTCGAGTGCAGGCAGAGCTGCTCCTCCAGGACACTGCTGCACTTCTGCACTGCTGGTACAGGGTGAGAGCAATAAAAACTATTTCCATTTCAACTAAAGTGCTGTGAAACTTCCCCTTCCTTTCAAAATACTTCTCTCTTCCTCTTTTAAAACCCTCCAGTGAATGTGTTAGCAAAGCAAAGCAGTACCAGGGAGTTTTTGAACAAGTTACAAAACCCATTTACCCTTAAAACATTCTCTGCTGATGACACTGCTGTTTTTATTAATACATCAGAGTGCTGGCTGTACTGAGGTTCCAATAATGACTAGTCATAAAAGTGCTGTCCAGTGAGTGGAAAGAACATAGCTAGAGGAAGCTGCAGTCAAATCAACAAAGGCAGGCTGACCCCTTACAAAAAGGAGGCTCTCTGACAGAATAAACACCAGGCATGCAGAACAGGTTGTTCTTCAAGGTGAACATCACATGCACAAACAGTGGCAAAGACAGATCTTCAAAATGCTTTCAATAGTCCTTCAGTGCCTAAGCAAAAACAAAGTACACCAACTAGACTGTCACCTGAGCAAACTGTGCACACTGGTGAAGGAAGGAAGGAAAATTTAGAGTTCCTTCCTTAGCTAGGTGTGCATCTGCAAGAACAAGGCACAGCCCTCTGTGTGATCCAGGTTCAGCTCAAGATGGCTTGAGAGATCCTGGGGGAAAAAATGTATGGACAGATCAGATAATTAATAATATTCCCTGGCAGCAAACAGGTCACAAGGAATTAATTTCAATTCTATCCTTTCTGTGACTAGGCACTAATAGCCTGTCTCACACACTCCTTGGCAGCCTCTATTTAGTGTTGCCTTGCATAAGTAAGCCTCCATGTCCTCACCTCCAGCCAGGCTGAGTAGAATCCAACTCTGTAAATCATCTTGTGAACAACTCATGGAATAAAGGGGTCACAAATCATTCTGCTCAGATTCTTTTGTGAGCATCTTTGTGTCTTCATCCATGAATAATGAGGAACAGCAGAGCCACAGGTGGGCTTGTTGGATGAAAATGCTTTAAATGAGGAGAGGTCACCATGTCTAAATCCTCTCAGTGCTGCTTTCCAGACATTGGATGGAGCAGGGAAGAAGACAAGCTTTAATATTCATGAAATAAATCAGAATCATGGAATGATTTGAGTTGGAAGAGGCTTTAATGATGATCTCATTCCACCCCAAACACTTTCCACCAGACCAGGTTGCTCCAAGCCCATCCAACCTGGCCTTGGACACCTCAAGGCAAGGGGCAGCCTCAGCTTCTCTGGGAAATCTCTTCCAGTGCTCCACTCTCCACAAAGAGGTGGTGGTAACAGCCTTTTTACTGCCTTGGGAAGAGAAACATAAAATTCATGGAGTATGGGGTTTCCCAGGACATGAGCCTTGTAAAGAAGCTCACAGTACCTCAGTGTAGTACTTTCAGAAACCACAAAGGTTTCCTGGGTTTTTAACACTGGACCTTTAACTAAACCTCAATGAAAAGTTAATATCAGGGAAAATAACAAAGAAAAAAAAACCCTGAAACTCCTGTTACAAAATCTGTTTCTAAGACTGGGGCTGCTGAAAGGTCTACTGTGGTAATCTTGCTCCTCCTAAAGGCTTCATTCATGTTACCACATTAATGGACATACACAAACACTGGCTTGAAAGAGTTTCAGGTGTTAATTAACAGCATTTATTTTGTGTTTGCATAAACAAACTGCTGTTTCCACTTTCTGATCAAAAGAAGGAAATGCTAAAAAAAAACCCCTCTAAGTAATACATCCTGTTTGGCTCAGGAACAGAGCTGTCTCCAAATAACCAAGACCTGAAGGCATTGCTTTAACACAGAAGTTATACAGTGAATGAGGCTGTAAAAGCTTTTAGGCAAAGAAAAATGGTCAAAAGCTGAAAGCTAATCAGGAAATTCTAAATTTGCCCATGACATTCTTCAGCTACAAACTGTAAATAATATACACCTGGAGTGGGAAGTCTAAAAGCTCTTGCAAATGGCCAAACACACCTGTTATTGAAGCATTGAAATCAGTAAGGGAAATAGATGCAATCTTATTCTTAGTTCATCTTAAATATGATTTATCAAATAGGATTTATCCTTCAGTTTCTCCCTGTCAAAAATAGGAACAAATACTAGTACGGCTAATGCTTTGCCCTTCTACTTTTAAGGTTCAGTTTATGGCTTAGAAGTAGTAAAAAGACTAAAAATAGCATTTTACATCTGGTTGATATTCATTGCTTTAGTAATACTCTAGCTCAGATCTGCTCTGTGATTAGAATGAAAGTAGTAAGGAACTGTGACCAGGAGACATTATCCTTCAGCATTTATGTTTGTATTTCTTGATGTACACAAAGTCATCAGGGGTTCCATTCAAATATGCTATTTCAACATTTCTAACTAAATAACTGGTTCTATTGTCCTTATCTACCTGGGTGGAGTTTCAGATATTTAGTGTCATTTTCCCTTTAAGATGGTAATAATGTGCTTATATTTCAAGCTAATAAATAGTAATTTGCAGTAGTTGTTTGTGAGGCTCTGAAGTGCCCAACTGTTTGGTTTTTTGTTTGGTTTTTTTTTGTTGTTGTTTGTTTGTTTGTTTTGTCTTAATCCTTTAGTTTGTTTGTTTGTTTTCTTCTTTTTAGGAATCAGCTTATTCAGTCACTGGCACCACCAGGCAGTCCCAGACACTTCTGGGGTAAGGTTAAGGACTAACACAGATCCCAATCTTTTATTACTTCCTTATATTAACTTTACAGTCCATATTTGCATCAGACTTGAGTCACTGGACTAAAATAGGTGAGGAACTAACCTTTGAAAAATTACCACCTCAAAGCATCATACAAAATCAGGAAGTAATGACATGGAAATAGACTTTGTTTTTGGAGAAGTAAATGTAACAAAACACCCTCATTCTCTATGACCTACAGGAGAAACTCAGACTGGCAAAATTGCTTTTAGTTGCTTGTTTCCTAAACACAGCATTTTTTAAAAATAAAGACTAAGATTTATATTTTTTATTCCTTAATAATTTAAAAGATGGCTTTCTCCCTAGAAGCTTCATCACTGAAATGGGAAAGAATGAGAGAAAAATCAAAGGCAATGGGTCAACTTGGAGGTTATCATCAATAATTCATTAGGCTCTGTGGTGGTATTCTGGCCTCTTATGAATACCATTTATTTCATCTTGTAATTATATTAAACCTAGCTGGGAAGTTCTCAATATACCTCAGGACCTTTATCTTTGGTGAATATTAGTATTGCATGTATAATGTATATTATTTGCAGTAGAATTATGCAGGTGAACCATTAACAGCCAGTGTGCTCTTTGTTGGAATTTTATTATCCATTTCCCTTTTTGCCTATTTATTTTTTAGCATTGCAAATGCTAGGATGAGGAAGCTGGCAGCATCCACATTGCTGGCAAGTTATGCCTGGGTCCTAGAAACATGGACTGGGCCAAGCTGGAAGAGCAGGACTCTTCTGTGCCTGATTGTGCTTAAATTATGGTCACCTGTACTTTTATAATTGAACTTTTTTTATAACTGAAATTCAGCTGTAATTCCCCAAAACAGACTGAGAACACTGAAGACCTTTGTGCAAGAAGAAATGCCAGTCCCACTGGTGTTACTGTAACTGGCTGTGAAAATAGAAATTTACAGATTCTTAGTCTGAAGGCACAGAAATCTCTCCATAATAATTAGACCTTGTTGCAACCATGACTGAAGAGCATCAACACAGCAGTGCTGCAATACTGGAAATGTGAAAAATCAAATAATGGCAAATTTCGGCCATTCTGTCTACAACTGATGCTCTATAGCATGAACAGCAAGGTATAAGGGACTGTACAGAGGTTCACAAGCTCCAAACTTCAAAAAAAGCCATAACAATCCATCTCTGCATGCACAGTTTATCTCCAAACCAAAGCCCGCCTTGATTTCCAGTTTAAAACAAAACAAAATAAAACAAAACAAAACCACCCTCACCAAAAAAAAACCAAAAAAACCAAAAACAACAAAAAACAAACAAACAAAAAAAAAAAAAACAAGAAATGAAGAAACAAAGAAAACCATGAACCCAGCTCATGACAAATTTGCTTCTACTGATCACTTTCCACGACATGATAACTCATATGTCACATACACCCCACTGTGTAAATTAGGGTAACAGTTGTATTTTGGAAATGCAATCAAAGCATCCTTAGAAGTGGCTACTTTTCTAATAAAAGTGGGGTTTTTTGTATAATAAGTTCAATTTCTACACCAAATAGCTACTAGTAAGGCCACTCTCTATTAAGGTCTAAATTAATCATGAAATCTACACGAGATGTCTAAAGGAACTGTGTTCCTTTGACTTGATGCTTTCTTCGGGGTGTCAGATGTTGGCAGCCAAGAAATTTTTGTTGCAAGGCGTTTTCTCAGTGAAAATTTAGGATCAGCCAAACCTGTTTCATTGAAACCAGCCCCAAGGATTTCCCTTTGCAGTCAGAGCTAATCAGAGGGAAGAAAGTTTGGCCTCAAAAGAATACAATCAACAAAACACTGCAGGCAGTTTTAATGAGAGCCTGAGAGTTCCTAATGAGGCACCAATCATACTAAGAAATGATGAACAAAGTCATCTGCCTTTAGTTCAACACAATCTCCCCAAAAGAACGATTTCATTGCATTTTTGAAACATATATCTAATAAACACAAACGTCAAAATCCACGACAGAGAAGTGTTATAAAACTCTTAAATGTGAGCAGAACCAATATACATGAATAGATATATGTATAGAGCCTTGTAATCAGAATTGAAGGCAAAGCCTAAATGTCAATGATTTTTAATTTCTATTCATTGTTTTGTCTATTAATGAGAGTATGATTTAAAATAATTTAATTGTCTTGATTTCCAAAGGGTAGAAATGTATAGTGTGTCAGATTTTCAGGACATGAAAATCATAATTTTTATTCCTATTTTGTTTAATGTCTGCACTTTAAAATTTATCTTGTCAAATACACTGCAGAAAGCGTGCTTATATATACAGTATCATATATAAAATATGGCACACACACACACAACATCAATACAACCAAATCCTTTTTTTTTTACCCTTATTTATTAATTTTTCTATGGATTTCTTTTGGGCTTGTTAAGTACCTGACTTACTGTCTTGGAGAGGATTTTACCCTGCACTAGGTGCAGTCATTCCCAATTGCACAGACTGAACACTTTCCTCCAATGCCAGTACTTCTGTATCACGTTAGAACCTAATTAAAAGGTGTTTCTGACACAAAATTCCCAAGTCAGCAAGAGCAGATCGGAGAAAAACTCTCTTGACCAGTCTCTGCAAAATGAAAACAATTGATCTGATTCACTTACTTCAAATACCATTTGCCTTATGTCTTTTCTTTCTCCAGCATCACAAGTGAAATCAATAGTGCTACAGGTTTCCTGATTAGTTTACAGAGGTAAAAAGTTCCCTGGTTTCGTTAGAAAAGTTTTATTTTGCAAACAACCATTCTTTATAGAATGTTCTTTTAAAAGAACAAGGAGGCAGATACTGAAATTAAGCTCTCATCTCTGTCATATTGATAGTAAGCTTACTATCTACTTTCTTCAGTTATTAAAGCAAATGAACAAACAAACAAATCAAAACAAAATCTTGAACGAGAGAAACCCAAAATCTCAACCAAACAAACCAAATTTAGATGGAAATTCTGCTACCTAAGCACGAGATAATTTTTTCCAATTTTGGGCCACTCCTAATCAGGAAAAAATTGCATTGATCTGGCAGTTGTGAAAATTTCACCACAAACTCTGACTCAGCACCCTGAGGGGAAGTTTCTGCTCTCCAAAACTCAAGTTAGAACTCTGATTCCTGCCCGTTACTCTCCTGGTGGCCATAAAACTAAATATGAGAGACATTCCAGGGAAATAGAGTAGGTGAGTTTAAGAGGGGATTAGAATCACCAGCAGAGGGATAATGAAGAGCTCAGAAAACCAAAATATACTAATGGGCATACAGCCACTGGGTAGGCTGGGGTGCACAAAGGGTTGGGAGGGGACACAGCTGGGACAGCTGATCCCAGCTGGACAATGGGATATTCCAAACAATGTGTCATCCTCAGCATATAAACCAGTGGAGAGGCTTCTGGGAGTGGGTGCTGACCAAGGACTTGTTGATCATCAGCTGCTGGTGAACATTTGGTTTTATTTGCCATACTTGTCTTTCATGGGGTTTGTGTCACACTGTTTGTTTGGGGTTTTTTTGTTTTGTTTTTTTTTTTTTTTATATAATTGTTAAATTATTTTTATCTCAACCCATAAGTTTTTCTCACTTTTACCCTTCCAATTCCCAGCCTGATCCCACTGGTGGGCAGTGAGTGAACAGCAGTGTGGGGTTGAGTTTCTGGGTGGGATTGAATCACAGCACAGAGCCATGAGGAATAACAATACATTATGTAACTAGTCAGTTGTTGAGTTCCCTTTTCCTGAGGCTAATCCTATTCAAAAACTTGATGGATTTTGTGTTAATTCCCAGCTTGGTTAATTACAAATCCCACCCAGGCATATTCCACTCAAATAAGTGTAGATATAAATAAATATTTGGGTGCCTTCTCCCATTTTCAAGAGTTACAGAATTAAATCTACAGAAGATTTAATTTAAGGTTTTTGAGGCAGTTACTGGTAAACAGGCATCTAACTGTGCCTGCTACTTGTATAAATTATTCAAACTGTCTGAGATGGAGAGATAAAAGTGACTGCTACTGAATCTGTACCAAAAATTCCTTCCATGGAAGTGTTCAAAAGGTATGTGAATGTGTTGCTTGGATAAGGTTTAGTGGTGAACATGGAGTTGTTGGATTAATGTTCGAAGCCAATGATCTTGGAGGTCTTCTCTAACTTAGTGATGCTGTAATCTTGTGAGTTCTAAACCAGGATACTGGGACAGCAACAGCCTGGAGAGAAAAATTAGGCTCAGGGGAATGTTTGAGGCACCTTTTGATTATTACCCTTTCATTAAGGCCTTGGGTAAAACTCAGAAATAATGGAATTCATAGACCTTCAGAGTCTTTGGCCTTTGCAGAGTGACTGGCAGTAGGATTTCCTTCTGGTACCACGTTTTTACTCCAGAGCTCTTTGAGTTTAGTCTTACAGTGATTTCAAGAGCTATAACAAAGAAAAGTTCATAAAACAAAACCACTATTTTTTTCATCATCCACGATATGTCTTTACTGTATTTTAGACCCATGAGTAAGTGACAAGCTTTATGTAAAAACTGATTACTTTAGGTCAGATCTCATTGTTGAAGCTCTTTAGGTTGTTCTGCCAGTGAAACAGATACATTCAATCCCTGAACAGTTTGTTTGGGGTTTTTTATATTATTATTCTAACACTTCACTCAGTCAGAGAATGAACTTGACTCAGTGTGCTTAGATGGGAATTAACTTGTTCACATGCTCCATACAGCACCAGAGATGTGAGGGAGTTGTTTGAACATCTCTGGTTCCTGCCAACACAGAAATACAGCCCTGCATACACACATCTGTTTCTGCTGGAGGTTTGTGCAACAGAAAAGCAAACACACCTGGAGGCAGGGGACAGCTAAACCACTCCAAATGCTCTGCAAATTCTCAAATGTGATGTCTTTATTTCACCTCTTAAAATGTAATTCTCCCTAGAACCACAAAATTGTTGCCCAAATCTTTCTAAGTCTTGGCTCTGTGGTTCTTGGCAGGATTTTGTAACGTCTGTTTGGGTGGAGGTAGAGAGACTCAACTCTTGGACTATGTAAACTTGGACTAAAAGCGGAAAAAATCCTGAGGGAGCCTGGGCCTTTTCTGGAGTCTTGATGGATCTTTGGAAAACTTGACTGCACCTTTCCTTCTGCACTCAGTAAAGGTAATTGTCTCACTGAAGGTGATTCTTTTACTTTTGGGTTCCTACACCGATCAATTCTGATTCTAGGAATTATTACCCAACTTCATTCCTAAGGCACACTATCATCCATTTCCTTCATTTTTCATGTACTGCCAACATTCTAATGGCCATCAACTTCTTTCCTCAACATATAACTTAAAAAAAAAAAAACAAAAAAAAAAAAAAAAACCTACAGATAAGCTTAACTTTCCTGAAAGATATTTCTGAGCAAGAAACTTGGTAGTTTTGTGGAACCATTTTAATGGAATGTTGACATTAACCTGTATTTCACTGTCCCTGGACAGCACATCAATTTGGAAAGGCTGGCTCAAGTATGGAAATAACATAGTGGTGTTATTGCCCTATAAAGGAGTGAAGCAAGAACTATTTATGCCCCAAACTGCAAGAATATGGCTGTATTCTTTCACCCACAGAGCAAACTTGTTTGCTAAATCCATACTTTTCTCACCAAATTTTGCATTTTCAGAGCTCATGACTTTCTTGGTCCAACACATTCTCTATCTTTTGAACCAGCTCATTTTCTTATCAGAGCTATCAACTTCTCCAATGTCAATAAAAATGCTGTTAATTGCTTCAGCAGAGCTTTTGTACCTCTCTGTATTATATCATTTTAGACAACATTTCAATTTCTTTATAATTATTTTGTGTGTCTAGACTTTTTCAGTATTTTCCTTCAGAAAACAGGAAGTGTTTTACAAATCACTGAAATCACCCACAACAATTTTGGAGTTCGTAAAGCCAACTTTTAGGTCTTTAAGTGATTTGTCTGAAATGAGTCAGTAAGTACAGCTTCAGACAAACCCTGGAGATTTAACACTTGCTTTTTTCTCTAACTACAAGGTGAAAACACTGCTGTCTCACCAGGCTGTCTTTACTGCTTCAAGTGGAATTTATTCCACCCCTACATGGCCTCTGAAGTCCCATTTCTGTGATAACACATAGATTTTTCATTACCTCTTGACAAAATGCTTAGTAGTAGTGTTTTTTTAATCCCACTCCAGGCAAAATTACTGGAGAGGGATAATAACCAGATCCTAACATCTATGGATCTTTGGCATGCTTCTCTTCTAGAACAATATGAGATAAAGGATATTTAGACCAAGGTTTTTTGAAAGGTTTTTAAAACTTCCAGAAATTAAAGGTTCACCTAAGCCAAAACCCAAATTTTTGGAGGTTCCTTTTCTCTAAGAATGACTACTTCTATAATTATTTTCCTTCCTGATCCCCAGTCTCACAAAAATGTCTTCAGAGCAATGTCAAATAGTAAAACAATTCCAACCCTTTCATTCTAGATGCAGAGCAATATTTTGGGGGTGGTTTTTTTTAGCAGTACAGCTGGATAAGTTTCTGTTTCCTTCACATGCACCCTTCACACATCACCCCCTTGCTCACAATCACATGCTGCACCTTGTTGTGATTCTTGCCCTGAAAGAAGGATCTGTGCAGTCAAGATGATTGTTTCCAATATTAAAATATCAAAATTCTTTTGACTCAGAGATAAGAGAACTAAAATCCTCATTAAAACCAGGATTTCTGCCTAAAACACATCAATTTGTGTTTTAATCTCAAATCTTTGAAATGGTCAGTTCCACTTTGTTTCTGCCAGATGAAGAACAAAGTCTGACTACCAGCAGCATGAAAATTAAACCCTTGTTTTATGAAACAGTTTTATTGGTTCTGTGCTGAGCTAATACAATATGTTATAATATATTATAGCTGAATATTATAATGAATTTTGTGAGGTTCCCATTAGTTTGAAAGCATTCTTTACCAAGTTTGTGCTACCATCATTTGCAAGTCAATACAAAAGCGAACATAGCAGGAAGGCTAATCTGGTGTGCATTGTATTGGTCTCTTTCTCATTAGTGTCAGAAATTAATTGCGGCACACACAAATAACTCAGGACAGTTCTGCTTCTCTTCTATAGTTAGTGAGTAAGAAAATATTCAACAGAAGGCCTCTGAGGGACCCTGCTTTGCACAAAGCTCTCAACCACAGAAAAGATAAATTTCTAAGTAATACACTAATATAAATAATATAAATTTTAATGTAGATGTAAATCTAAATATACACATACACACACATATATATATATGCACATATGCACATATACATATATATGAATAATATATTTAGTTATGGCCCTAGGAACTCTCCATAACTGTGGCAGGGAGTTGGGAACAGAGTGACACTATGGACCAGCAATGACGCTTGGATGTCCTCCCTTGAGTAATCAGACATGGAGGGAAAGCTCTCAGTTTTCATAATGTGTGTACTTCCTTACTATTAAAGAGTTAAAAAAAAAAGCAGTAAATAATAATAATAATAATAATAATAATAA
>VZUI01029262.1:0-26674 GCA_013401135.1 Cettia cetti | reverse complement strand
GGTTTGAGCAAGTAAGATGAAGGAAATGTGTAAGTGTCAAAGGTTTGAGTAAGTGAGATGAAATTTTATTATTATTATTATTATTGTATGTTCACAATATGGGATAAGGGGTGGACTGTCCTGGGTTGACGGTGCCTCTGTATCCCAGATCATGAGACTGTTGTGTCTGGTGGCGGAGGCCTTTCCCCTGCAGCCCCTCGCCCCCACCTTTGGCGGGGCTGCTGCGCCCGAGCTGCTCGCTGGCTGGCTGCTGCTTGCAACTTTCAGCTGCTTTTTTGCTGCTTTTTGGCTTGCTTTTGCCAGCTGCTCTCTCTTTCCTCTCTCTCTCTTCCCCGTCCCTCAAGCCCATTGCACCAGCTCCGGACCTGCCTGGAACGTGTGTCTGAAGAGAAGCTCAGTGCCCTCCATTCACAGCAACTGCCTGAGTATCATCTGGGGCTGTTTTTCTTTTTTTTCTTCCTTGTGTTGGAGAGTGTTCTTTTCCTTTTGTTATTTGTTAATAAACAGGTTCTTTCCACTTTTCCTCTGAGGAATTCCTTCCCGAACCCAGGGTTGGGGGGAAGGGGTGGTGGAGGTTTGTCTCCTCGTGGAGATTTTCCTCCTAATTTGTCCTAAACCAGGACACACAGCTTCTATGCAGCAATTTGTACACTTTCTTAAAGATCTTATCACAGAAGTACCACTGGACTTGCTGATGGGCTCAGCTTTGGCCAGTGGTGGGTTTGTTTTTGGGTCAGCTAGAAGAGCTGTGTCCACTCCTGGTGGCTATGCCTGCTTCATAGTGGAGTTTGTGTACATATATATGTGAAAAATACAGCCCTAAATTAAAAGCAGGGAGTTTAGGCACACAGAGATCTTCTGTGTTTCTTTTGTGCTTCAGTCTTAATTTTCCCCATCCTGTCATTAGGTTATTTGAAAATACAGTTTCAGATTTATTTTTAAAATAAAAGCAATCCAGTCCTTTTTTTAGCCAAGGATCATTTGAAGTTAGAAGGCGTCTCTTGAGGTCACCTAGTTGAACCATCTGCTCAAGCAGGAACAACTATAACAATTTGATGAGTAATGTGTGGAATCTGGCTTTGAATATCTCCAAGAATGAAGGCTCCACAATCTCTCTGGACAAGCTGTGCAATATTTGACCACCCTCACAGTAAAAGCGTTTTCTTCTTCTCAGATGGAATTTCAAGGTGTTTTAATTTGTGCCTGCTACCTTTTGTCCTTATAATTTATCATACCTACATTTAACACCTGAAAAGAAAAAATAATGAAGCAGACATCTTAAGCAATTTAGGAGTTACTGTCAAATATGTAATGTGGTTTTAATGCAGAAAAGGGTGCTGTCTCTCAAACTGAGAGAAGATTCTTAATGTAAAATCTTCCTGCCAGGTCACAAAAAAGCACAAGGACATTGCAAAATTAATCAGTCCAGATTTTCACAGTTGTGTCTTTGCTTCTATAAGTTTGAGGGATACATTTTTTCTTCTAAAATTCTGAGTCAGCTGTAGACAGAAGAAGGAAGCATATTTAAAATGCTTACCTTGGCCCAAGCCCAACGAGGCTGTTATGGTTAGATTATAGCCCCATTAACCAAACTGCCTGTAAAATCATTTGACTTTGCTAATGTCTCTGATTCCAAGGTCTGAGAATGTCTAAACTCATTTCTAAATATTGTAAAAGTTCATTAACTTTATACTCTGAGTTGAATTTCTATTAAAATGGATCTAGATTACTGTTTGGATATAAAATAATATAATGAGTGTTGCTGAAAGGTTGATTGTAAATCAGCTTGAAATCCTGAGAAAATACGACATCAGAAGAATTCCTTAATAGATTTTTTAAGAGTAATTACAGAAGAGAGTACTCATGTTTCTGACATTGAGGCAAAAAAAGATGCTCATCCTAATACTTTTTCCTTTTACTCACCATTAATTTGCTAGGTGGATCATAAAATTATGAGGAATCTTCATACAGCCTCAAGTGACCCTGAAATGAGTTATGATTATTATATGTTATATTGTTAACAATTTTTTTTCTTTGAGATTTTAAATCATTCTGGCATAATTAATGAAAGAAAACTATAGTGACTCTATCATTATCCCTGCTTTGTACAGGAAACTCAAAAAAACAAGGTTAAATGCCCTGCCAATTGATCCTGTTTAGTCAAGAATTCCTAAGAGGCAGTTATTCAGCAGAGCAATTTCCACCACATCTGATTATTATTCATCTCTACATATGCATTGATTTTTGTGAAGAACTTGCACAGTCTGCAATGAGCAAAGTGAAACAATTCAAAGACAGCTAAGTTAGTGAAAAATGAACTAGTTTTGGTATTGGAACAATATAATCACATTGTCTGGCTGCTTCTGGGAAACCCACAGAGCTTTGTATTGTGTTGTACTGTATTGAGTTGGATTATTCTCTTGCTGTGAGCTGGCTGCCACTGGCTGTATGTACGACAGATGGCTCAAGAGAAAAATGGACAATTTAGGTTGGAGTCACCCACAGAAACAAGTCAGTGTCATAGGTATAATTCCTAGGAGATGAAGGACTTTAGCAATGTATTTAACAGATATATTTATTTATTATTTGAAGTTTAGAGTATTGAGGAAGAACTGCATAACAACCATCATAGTTTTATCTAGGAGATGTACGGTATGAATCACATTAGGATGTAGGTCATGTAGCACATGACTAACATGTGCTAACCACACATTGTTCTTCAGGGAGAAAAGTGTCTACATCACCATCATCAGCAAAAGCAGTGTGATTCATTACACCAAATGAATAACGGCAAGATGCAGAGCACATTAATTAAGTATTACTTTACTTTTACTACAGGAAACTTTGATTTCAAGTGGTTTCTGCACACTAACACATTTTCTAAAACTGCTATAAATTTTTATGGATGAATTACTTTATCTGAAGAGCTCACAGTGAATTACGATTTGTACAAGGGTTTGCTCTCTGAGACTTAATGTGTGTTTCTCTGTCTGTTGAACCAGACTTCATAAAGGTTCTCCAGAGGTGCTAGGCATCATTAAGGATAGAAATAAGCTCTTTCTCTCTTTCACTGAAATACTGTATTTATTGCCTCAATGAAGTAAAGTGAGTGTTCTTTTTTATTTCTATTTGATTTTCACTGTCTCTATCTTGTTTCTAATTATGGAATTAGAAAGTATGACCTTAGGAATCCATCCAAATGAAAAATAATTCATATTTTAGTCTGTGCCAATATGCCCCTGAAAAATTAAGATATGTAAATTTAAAATACCAGCCAGTTAAGGGAATTAACTGGAAATCACATGCTTTATCAAAAGACTTATTTCAAAATTTGAGTGCTTGGTGTAATTTGTGTATTTATGTGGAGCTAAGTCAGTTTACAAGAGTAAGTACCCTATGAGGGCTGCATTTTTTAAAACTGTTCTCACAGTTCTTCTGCCTGCAATTTTAGAAGAGAGTTTGTGAACCTAGTAATTATGGGGAAAACTTCCACAAACTGTACAGAGAGCTACAAGCCATATAAATCAGAATGCAAACAAAGAGCCTTTAAAACTCAGATGCAAAGCAGTACTGCTTTTCTCCTTTTCAGTCTGTCCAGGGAAACAGTTTGTCCAATCTGTCCTCCATCTTCTGGGATTTTACACTGTTACGGGCTGAGGACCATGATGGAATTTAAAATATCTCATGATCTTCAACATATGGGAACACTGTGATCTGCACAGATCAGATACCAGCATCAGAAAAAAATTGCAAGGCTATTTTCCTGGTTTTGTTCTCTCTTAAAAGAATTTCCCTGAACCCAACAAAATGGTTATGCTTCCTCCTTTTCTGCCTCTCAGATGAAAAACTAATACTGCAACTTTTATAGCCACTGAAGACCTTCCAAGAGTTTGGGGTGTTCATTTGATGCTCAGTTTACACTCACAGATTCCAACTTGTACACCAATTATGTCAGCTCTGTAATGAATATCTAATAGCTGAACAAGAAGAACAGGCTGGAACACATTTGGAGGCAATCCCCTATTCTGGATATAGTCCAGCCTATCCTCCTAACACTTTTTATAAAACACATCTGAAAACCTGTAAGGATATGTCAGTGTTAACATGCAGAGAACTCACTGAACTTTGAAGGAAGTGCTAGCTTGGTTTGGATCTTAAGTACACACCTATCACAAGATAGAATCATCCATATTTGCAATACACAGAATATAAAGGTGGCACAAGATCAGAAGTTTATAGTAACCTTTTCAGACTTAAATTGTCTGCTTCTTTAATATGATGAGAAGAAGAGATCGTCTGTTTCTTTCCTTTTATGGTAATAAAACCTGAATGTAATACTTGAAAGTGTTCTAGATAGGATTTTGGTGACATATTTTATTGTTGATTAGACTTTTATTTTACATATACTTAGATTTCTGTAATGGGTTTGTTGTTTGTTTTGCATCTTTTTTTTTGGCAGTGTAATACCAATTCCTTCTCTAAAGCCTCATTCACGTTAATGAAACTGAGTTGAAGAGACAAAGCTTCAGAGGCAGATGGGCTAGTAAACCCAGAAGTAATATTGGTGAAGCTTTTGTATGTGTCCCATCATTCCGTTTATAATTTTGTCTTACTTGTGAATTTGCTTCTAGTTTGTTTCTATTACTTATGGTTTGAGATTTTAATTTCATAGTATATAATGTTGTGATAAAAACATACAGGTTTTAGCTTAAAAATTAAATTTCTAGCATTCCAAAACTCTAAACATTCTAGCATAGTGTGTTGGTTTAGCACGGATGATAAAAACCAATTAGTGATTGAAATTGACAACCAGATTGATATAGGTATAGCATGAAGTGAGTGAAGACAGAGTGAAAATCCTAAGTGGGACACAGGGGTAAGAAGTTGCCTAGTTGGCTGGACTTTTCTTGTGAAACTAGAAAATGGGGAATGGACGATTTCCTGTAACATATGAATGCTGTTTGGGGTGGGTGCATGGCTTTAATTAAAAGTTGTATATGGAAGCCCTTTGCTCCTAGGGAAAAAGAAGATCTCCAGTTTTAGAGATGAAGATGGTTTTGGAGATGGAAGAAGAGAATTTTTGTTTTATACAAAAAGAGATTTTTTGTTATATATGAAGAGGCATCTTTAAATGGTTTCCTAAATAAGCAGACATGACTCATATACAGTGTTAGGAAAGCTGCTAATGAGGGGGACTTGACAAAGTTCCTGGGTGGCTGTCTTTGTGAGAGTTGATATCCTCAAGAGAACTGTTCAGTGTTGTCAGTAAGGAATTCCCATAGAGGTTCTAAGACTTTTCTCTTAAAGAACTGATGAAAGATTTGTTTTAAATGGTGAAAGTGACTGAAAGTCACTGGTTTTGACTCTTTATGTTGTTTGTGGGAAAGTGAACACTTAGGGGAAGGAAGAGGAATGTTTTAAAGGTTTTATTTTGATTCTTATTTTCTTCTTTTAGTGTGTGCTAATAAATATATCCTTATATCTTTGTAGGCCTGCTTTGTTTCTCCTGATCCTATCTCACAGAGGGAAAATGAGAGTAAACATTTAAGCCACTACACTAAACCACTACACTACACAACAGAGACAGGTGAACATAAAACCACTACACACAGCTTTATGTAATCTTCTCCCTGGATAATTTATGCACATTCCTCTAATTTAACAAAAAATCCCATCTTCATATTGTAATAATGACTCCTGGTGCAACAAAGTAGATGTAAGATTTGTATTCTAACTCCTTTCATGACATTTACTTTTTACTGTACTAATTGATGTTGACTAATTTTTCAATGTTTCTTTCCATGAGTGAATCACCTTATCATAGTTCCTTCCTAAATAAGTAGTGTGAGATAAAACATGCAATGGATTTTTAAATCAAACTCCTCATCCTTCCTCCATGAAACAGAAAATTCATTAAAAGTAATTATGATGTTATAGTATGCCAGAACCAATACTGCAGAGGGTGGATAATTTGATTAAGCAGAAGTATTCTGGTTAAAAAAATCTTACTATTTGTAATACAGGTGGAATCCATAAGCTCATATCACTGTCCAAGAGAAAAACCCTAGGATTTGATTAGTGACCCATATTTTTTGTTACAATAATAAAACTGTCTTGTAATATAGGAAAGACACAGTATAGTCAGGTTTTCAGGGGATATTATGATTTTTAGTCCTCTCGAGTGAAGAATAAAGTGACTCCTCATACAAGAATGAAGCTGAATAGTATCTGAAGAAATCATATTTGACTTTTCCTGCCTACAAAAGAAGTAATAATGCAGAATATTTGCAAACAAAAGCTGTAAAGTATAAAACGCTCTCCCCTTGCTACTCCCACTGATTTGACCCTCAGCATTATTTTAAAGCAACTTTTTACCCAGCACAGAGCAGTTGATTTTATACTGTGTTTTGTACTGCAAATAAAATTCAGTAATTCTACAAAAAAAGGGAAAATTGGTATGTATTTACTAATATTGGTTGACCACACAAGATGAAATGTTGCATTCCACACGGGAATATCATAGATAATATTTTTTGCTGGTAGGAAAATAATGAGATCAGGGAAGAATTTTCCTATTTTCTTACAAGGAAGTGTTCATTGTAACCTTCAGCTAAGGATGCAAGTAAGATCCTTAAATTTAGAAGAGTTTACTTAATTTGTAATTTTACACAATCAAATTTAAATGTTTTATGTTATTGTAATTTTCATTCAATGTTTAGTTTCTGTGATCTAGAAACAGAACTACCTAACATGATAAATAAGATTTCTTCTAGGCTTTGCTGTCAGATATGTTTTGATGGACAGATTACACAGTATAAACCTTTTTCTCCAACCTAAGATGCTGTAGTACTGCAGCTAACATTGCAGTACTGATATTGATAGTCGTTCAAGATTAAATGTTCTCCTCATTGTCAGTGATGGACAGTGAGGACCTCAGTTTCAATAATCTTCTGCCAACATCTGAGAGTAATGAGCTCTGATGCCAGTCCAATGGCAGGAGAATAAACTGTAGTTTTATACCTACCATAATATGTGCAGTTTTATGCTTGCTTGCATGTTTTTGCCATTAAATATACAAAGTATATGTGATCAAATATACCAAAATAATCTACTAAATTTAAAGCTAAATATAACCCCCCAAATTTTAACATTTCTTTCAGTTTTACATCTGACCACAATGTTTGTAGGTTTAGACCATGAATATTGTCTTTTATTATGTAATTAATGTTCTCTTTCTGTCAACCGAAACAGCTTATAAAAAGGAAAGGTAAGACAACTCGATGCCTGCTGCACTCATAATTCTGACCTTCATTCTTTTCAACCATAAAATCAGCATCTTTCTTATTTAGTCATTTTAAACCCTAAGTTGCATCTCTGAAAGAAGAGTGTATGAGGAAAGGATTTATGCATAAAATCTACACCAATGACTCAAAATTAGAAGCTTTCATTACCTGGTAAACCAGAACTGTAACAAGAGTTTAGTGCTGAAGTGCTCACTCCTGATTATCAAACTTCTGTTCCTCAGTGTATAGGAAAGTAATTAGATTTCTTGACCTGAAAAGTCATTAGGATAGTAGATGTTTTATTTCAAGTATGTTTGTAATTAATTTGTTCAGTGTTTGATTTATTTATAAACATAAAAATATGTAGAGGGGGTGATATTATGGCACATCAAAAGATGAATGTTTTATGCATTATTGGTGGAGTAATAAATTTCATTTTAATTTCTTCTATTTTGCTTCTTTTTGTATCATGTACACCTTTCCATTTGGAAACTGTGTCTCAGTTTGGCATAGTGAACTCTAACTGCAGAGTAAACAAAAGTGTTGTCTATTCTACATTCCCTTTATTTTTGCAGCAGCAGCAGCATCCTAGTGCAGTGAGTATGCAGTAAGACATTTGACTGTAGAGGCATGTGTAACCATTCACACGAAAGGCTATGGGAGAAATTGGCCACCCCTGCCAGTAACACAAACTGTAGCTTTCACCCTGCTTCACTGCCTGAAGTAGCTGCCAAAGTCCAGTGCCCTCCTGCACATGAACATTTTGTTTCCTCTGTTACAGCTCTTCTGAGGGATAGGATTTAGTCCCTTTCACTTTTAACATGCAAAGAACAGTTTATTTCTGCAGCTGAGAGAGGAAATTGCTTGTTTAGTTGGATAGCCTTGAGGGATGCAATGAAATTAGTGCAGCAATTTGCAATAACCTCAGGGGAATACATGCCACCAAAGATTGCTAAGTACAATACACTTTAATTGGAACCCTCCAGCGTCCAGGACACTGTCTTAATCATAGATGCTAGCAACAAATGGCACAGAACAGGTTATGGCCCAAAATACCATAAAGTGATCTGACAGTCCCCCTAACTACTCTCTACATTGAATCATTATGACTACAATGAATAATTCACATTTCTACTCTGGACTGATAATCTTATGATCAAAACAGGTAGCGGTGGTAGCTCTTGGGACTTTTCTGAAACAAAACTTAATATCACCAAAATCTGCACATCATACCTTAGTATTTTTCAATGTAAGGCTCACCTTTTGCTTACAAATACAAGGTAGGATAAATACTGAAGTTGTGATGGCTAATCATACATAGCCAAAATATTTGTGATGCTGCAAAGTAGTACATTTGCCAGTTCTAAAGATTCAAAAAACATTGATCAAGACAAAAAAATTTTTGAAAGTTCAAAAAAGGTCAAGGAAAAACTTGAGTTTTGAATGCTTTTTATTAGCATTCAGTATTTTAAATCACAAGTCAAATTTTTAAACTTTCATTTAATCTCTAAGGATTTAAAGTATCATTTTAGATGTGTTTATGCTGACTTCTGCAGCTGTGGTACTGTGAAGACCCCTAGATATTCCAAGATTTGTGGAGGAGATTATGTGAATTTCCACATTCTAGTTGTATGTCCTTTCAGGCAAGATAGAAATGTGTCTCAATACCTGAAAAAGACATTTAAACCAGTAAGAGACAGATTAAAACATGTTTCTGAAAACCAAATGTCACTGCTATAGACTGTAAGTGAAATGTCCCTTTAAATGGGTATTTTAAAAATATTTGGGTTTAGGGCTAACATGTCAGTAAAGTGTGCCATGCCTTGAACTGATCTTCTCTACCGTCGCAGGAATTGTCCTCTCTTCTAGACATGATTTAGATCTATAAACTTACTAGTCAAACAAACTCCTGGTTTCCAAAGTAGCATTATTATCAAGGTATATTTACCTCAAACTTGCCTGCTTATCACGTCTTAAACCATAGGTGTTACTGTATCATAAATCACAGAGGACTAGGGAAGCACAAGACATGAGTGAGAATATGTTTTGTTTATTTCTGCTGTTTACATAGCAACCTACAGAAAGACGAATTGAATTTCCCGACATATATTGCAAAACAAGGCCCTAATTCTTTGTAAGGACTATTACTAGAAAATGCAAAGTGGGAAAGAAAACTGCTTGAGAAATGCCTTTTCTTGATATGCATGATAATAAGGTTCATGGAAGCAGAAACTCAGTCAGTGTGAAGAATATGTAGTCCTGGTTGGATATTATCACATCACAAGTCATGCCTTAAGTAGATGCCTTAGTAGTAATGCCAGGGCAGAAGTCTTGTCAAGCCTGTAAAGGGGGGAATGATGCCTTAAATTTTAGTTTTCATATTTTCCAGATTCTGCATTAGTACTGCATTAACTTCATAACTCTGAACTCTGAACTTCATATAAAGATAAAATGTTAACAAGGTCTTACAGTTTAGTTAGACAAAACAATCCTTTTCCAGCCCAAAACCAAGGACACTGTTGCAGCTTCACACCCAAAAATTATAAAAAATGGCAAATTGGGAAGAGCAAACTGGCAGGATGGGACTTCATAACCTGATGCTGTAATTGGACAATTAACCCCAATATGTAAACTGACCAAAACTTGTAAAAATGTGAAAATGTGCGACTCGTCGTCCATCTTGGGTGTAGCCTTGGTGGAGTTCTTGTACAGCCCAAG
The DNA here is from genome assembly GCA_013401135.1 of Cettia cetti. Taxonomy (NCBI): domain Eukaryota; kingdom Metazoa; phylum Chordata; class Aves; order Passeriformes; family Sylviidae; genus Cettia; species Cettia cetti. The sequence continues at coordinate 16,673 of VZUI01029262.1, read as the reverse complement.
GTGTGTCCTGTAAAGGCCTTTTTAATAAATAACTACTTTATTCCTGTAACATTATCTAGCCTCTACTCTAGGTAGCCTCCCAAGGCATCACTTGCTACAGATGGAACCACAGCTGGGACAGGGTGCAATGTTTTTGAAAATCACATTCTATGTCCTAAATTCTTATTGGCTAAAATGCTGTTTCTATGTGAAAGTTTTTAAGGATGTAACTCTCTCTGTGCACTGTTGCTGGTGTTTAGATTGATTTTAGATGAGGAAGTGGTGCAATTTTTGGATCAAAATAGATTAGATAAATCCAGTTCAAGGATAAATATTGCCAGTGAAAGACTAATGTTTCTTATTATGTTTGTGTTTCTCAAAGAGAAATATTTTGCTTAAATAAGCTGAAGGGAGGTCAAACTGTAGGTTGCATTGTCCTTGTCTGTGAATGACAGTCTCCTAAGGTCTTTCATCAACCTTTTTTTTGTTTGGAAATGAATGTCACTTAGCAAATTACATGGATTTGATCACATCTTCCAAAAGGTAGAGGGACCATTGTCTGAGTGCTAGAAGATGTGTCCAGGCTCACTGACAGTATTAGAACAAATGTGTAAATGGCCTGGAACAAGCATGGAGTACCTGTTAGGAGACAGTTTTGGGTGTTAACCAGTATGGTGCTAGAGTCATCCTTCAAGAACTGAAGAGCAAGTGGCAGATTTTTAGATATGAATGGTACATTTACAAAATATACCTATTTATTAGATGAAGATAAGACCAGCATGGACTTTATCCCCTTAAACAACAATAAAGAGTATTTTTTTCATAGTTGCTTTTAATTTCTACGTACATCTTATATGCATCCTCTTCCTCTCTTCTCTTTGCCTTCTCTTCCATATCTGTGTTAGAAATACTTTCTCATGATGATACCTTCCAGGTTTATATGTTTCTGGGAGTCCTTCTAAGTAATCTCTCAGTAAAATATTAAGAAACATTGCATTACATTGTGTGCCATGTCACAGACTATCCTAAGTTGGAAGGGACCAATAAAGTTCATAGATTTCAATCCCTGGCCCTTCACAGAATAATCCTAAAAATCATATCATGTGCCTAAAAATATTGTCCAAGATCTTCTTGAACTCTGCCAGGCTGGTGCTGTGACAACTTCCCTGGGGATCCTGTTCCAGTGCCTGAACACCCTCTGGGTGAAGAACCTTTTCTTGATATCAAGACTACACCTGCCCTGACAGAGTTTCAGGCCATTTCTTTGGGTCCTGTCACTGGGCACCATAGAGAGGAGATCAGTGATTATCCCTCCTCTTCCCCTGATAAAGAAGTTGTGACTGCGGTGAGGTCTGTCTTGAGTCTCCTCTTCTCCAGGATGAACAGACCAAGTTCTCAGCATCTCTTCATACAGCTTTCCCTCAAGGCCCTTGACCATCTTTTTTTGCCCTTCTCTGGACACTTTCTAATAGCTTAATGTCACTTTTATATTGTGGCACCCAGAGCTGACCCCAGCACTCTAGGTGAGGCTGCCCCAGCTCAGAGTAGAGGGAGACAATGTCCTCCCTTGCCCAGCTGGCCATGCTGTGCCTGATGCCTCCCAGGACAGGGTTTGCCCTCCTGGCTGCCAGGGCACTGCTGACTCATGTTCAACTTGCCAGGACCAGGCCCCCAGGTCCCCTCCTGCAGTGCTGCTCTTCAGCCTCTCATACCCCAGTCTGTCCAGGGTTGCCTTGTACCAGGTACAAAATCTGGCTGTTGCTCTTTTAAAACTTTATGTGGCTATTCAGGTTGGACAGAAGGCCCTTCTTAACTGAAAGGGTTGTCAAGCCTCTCTGGATAGGAATGGACTGTCCAGATAGGTAGTGGAGTCACTGTTCCTGGAACAGTTCATGAAATGACTAGACATGGAATTTAGTGCCATGGTTATTTGAAAAGGTGTTGCTTATCAAACATTGGACTCAGTGACCCTGGAGGTCTTTTCCAACCTTAATTGTTCTGTGATTCTACTCTGGGTGATTACCCATCCCTCTAACTTGTCATCGTCTGTCTGCAAGGTCTCTTTGCCTTCAAGAGAGTCAAGAGCTCCTAATTTAGTATCATCAGCAAACATACTTAGTATACCTTTGAGTCCTGCATCCAAGTCATTTATGAGGGAGTTGAAAGGAACTGGTTCTAAAATGGAGCCTGGAGGAAAACCAGGACACTAGGTTGATGTAAACACATTTGCATCAAAAGAGTTAAAAAGTCAAAGAGTTAGGAAGTACTTCACAATTTAAAGACGGATTATAGAAGTGTTAATTGGAAGTGATGCAGCTGAAATTAGAGTACAGATGTACAACTCAACTCATGTATTAGCTGCCTTGACAATACACTCTCTTTTTTGAGTACGTGTTGGCATGGCTACCAAAATATTCTCTGGTTTTCTTTACAATTTCTTTACAATTCTGCTGTTTCACTCTACTTCACCAGACTCTTTGAGAAATCACAATTTTAAAGGGAATAAATTGGCTACGACTAGTTAAAATTTCATCTTATTATTGTCATATGCATACAAAAATTTGCAAGTTTTTATTTCATTTTTTTCAAGAAAAAAAATTTCTTTTCAAGAAAAAAATTATAGAAAAATATTTTTTTCTGTAACATCTGTATTATTCTTTCTATAACCCAAAAGGAAAACAGGATACTGTCTAAAAGAGTTACTGAATAAAATTAAAATATGATACATCAGTAAAAATGTGAATAAACATCGATATTTTATGACTGGTCTATAATTTTATAAGTTTAGGATTTGGTCTTATGAAATATAAAGTAGGTGGCAGCAAGAAAATAATTGCAGTTTACAGAACACCATGCACTGATTTATACTGGCTTTATGTTTTGTTAATAATATATCAGCTAGTCTCTAGAAACTATATGATGTGTGAGGCAATTTCTTCTATTTTATTCTCCTCTCACCCAGGACGTTCCCTTTAATTGGTCTAAATTATACCTTAGGCCAAGAGTGCAGCTGTCACACGATGAACTGGCTCAGTGCTTAGTACAACATATTAACAGTAATGCTAAAGAATGGAATTTTACTCTTAGTCAAAGAACCAGATTCTTCCACAAGTCTGACACTTAAATTATTCTCTGGATGATTATCAGGGCACCAGTTTTGGGTGGAAAAGTGTTTGCATGGAGTCTACGAAGTGGGTATCCTGCTCTTATGTATCCAGCATGATGAAATACATCAGAACAATGTAGTTCTGCTGAAGACAATAGTATTATAATGGGTTGGTATCCAAATATTACAACTTCAGCTTTGGAATGAATATTAATAATGGCCACCCAAATGGTGCACAGCACTGAAAATAAAAAAAGTGGTGTGGCCTTAATGTTTCCTATTTTGCTGGCTTTAGTGTCTGAGGAGCAGGTTCTCCAGTGCAATATTGTGCACACAAAAACCCCCAGTATGTGAATAGTCCCTTGTGACAGAGACATTACTCTTTCCTCAGGCCAATCTTTATAGGCTTATAAGTCCTGACTATAAAGCTGAAAGGCTTGACAGGCCGCCTAACTGAGCATCCAGGACCCATAGCTCTTGAAATCCGGCTAAACCAAATAAAGTGTTAGTGTGTTTTATAATGGAGAGCTGGTGATTAAGGTAAGCTAAATAAATTTTGCTCTGCATTTTGCTTTGAAACATGAACCAGAGCTGCTCAAGAAGCTGCATGTGCTGCTCACAAGCCACAGTTTAATTGTGCAATTGTGCAATATGGTTCTAAGACTGGTTTGCACCCAAACAAAAGACAGATTGGCAAATCTGAGCAAAACTAATTAAATTGGTAAATGGACACAATAAAAGGTGGTACATATATGTATACATATATATACAATTTTAAAATACATTGGAAAAAAGTTTTTATCAACAATTACTATGAGGATTTACGCTTGAGTAACTGCAATAACTTAAAGTACACAAGGTATTTTGACCTGAACTACAGGAAGAATGTATCGTGGAAATGCACAGCTTTGCCTGAGAAATCAGTAGTTTTGATGGGGTATCCATTCCAAGCACTACTGAAATTACAAGAAGGATACTTAACAGAGAGAGTATTTAATTTTGCATATGAATGATTGTGTAACCAAAGAAAAAGGCTGAATTTTTCTTGAATTACTTCTGACATCTGACTGTGCCTGTCAAATGTTAACTAATCTTTACTTTCTAACACTGCAACAAAATTAAGATTTTTAGCTAATGTTCTTAGTTACCCTGAAGTCCCTTTTCCATGCTCACACAGTTCCTTGAAATGTCTCTGCTTCTGGCAATCTTTTCTCTTTTTAGTATTGGTGTTTTGTGGATATAGACGCCTTCTTTTTCATGTAGATAAGATTCAAAAAATAGTAGGGGTCACAGAGATGCCAGAGACTGTGAGGTATTAAAGCAATTCTATGCTTAGCATCAATCATTGCAACTTCTAAGGATAATTAAGTCAGATTTCCTTGCTGAGAGCTTTTCTGGTTTTTTCTTTTTAAAAGACTGGAATTGACTGTGAGGACACATTTCTCTGCCTCAAGAGTTCTTAATTGTTGTACGCTAGTAATTTTTTCTTTCAGCTTTGTAGGGATGTCTGGAATGTTTTCTTTGAGATTATATTGCTTCCAAGGAAATGAAAAATTTTCCTCAGAGATAGCATGTGGTATCATTTTGATTCCTACACTACTTAAAGGGACTGTTGTCTTTTGAAATGCTTCATTATATTTTCCTCCCAAGTTCCTGAATGTAAACTCTGATCTGGAAAAAATAATTATTTCCTCGAAGTCTACTGAAAAGACTATCACTATTCCCCCTTTGTGATACTCAAAGACTCCTTTTGATACACCAGATATACTGTGGGTATTCAGTCATGTTAATGTGCTAACACAGAAAGGTATACTCACATAGATGAGCATTCAATGTGTGAGAATCTGCTACGTGAGAGCAGGCATATTCTTACTCGTCTTAATGAGCTAGTCCTTGAAATTATAATGGGCCAGCCAAGGTTAAGACACATGCATTTGAATTTCTAAACAGAAAAAAACACAATTAAGTTCAGATTCAGAAAGAAATGGAAAAATGCATTTTGAAAAAAGAGTCTGGAATATGTCCAGTAGCTTGCCTGTGTTCCAGAAAAATCCATTAATTTTTGCTAAATCCTGCTTTCCAGTTTTGGTGGCAGCATCTGTCAGTAACACATTTTTTCTGTTTTCCCAATAAGTTGCATTCACAGACAATAGCTCTCGAATTTGTGTATATGTGGATGTGTGCATATTTAGGAGATGGGAGTAACATGTAAACAATGCATTCTTTAAAGTGTCATACATTTTCCCTTGTAATTTATTTGTAATTATGTATTACATAATGCATATCTACCTGTATGTTATATCCATTTCTGTGTAGGATTATTTTTATGTCTGGAGCCTTCTGTTCAAGTTCTGGATTTCTGTAACAAAGTTCCACCTAACTATAGATTGGCACTGAAGAAAACATTCATGTGATGGAGCATCACACTTCACAGAGTTCCCTAATGATCTAATGAAAATCAGAATTACATGGAAATGTATGAGACTACAACCTCATTTGTAACTATAGACAAGATCAAATGTTTAAGGCATCAGGGAATGCCTTCCACAAAATTCTGTAAGGTAATGAAATTATGATAATTTTACTTCATTTGTTTATGATTTAATTTTACTTATTATGTGTGTAACTAGGAATTTAATGTATTGTCTGATGTGGCAAGCAATAAGACTTGCAAATGAGTCTTGAATTGGTATTCTCTCCCCTTCAAATCAGAGTTCCCTAATGCTTCTACAAAGCAAAGGTAAAAAGCAGAAATTCCTTTATTGTAATGAAACAATTTATAAAGAACTGTTATCTATTTTTTTAGATTATTTACTTTACTTTTAGAAAGTTATGTTCTTGCAATTTACTTTCTGAGTTCTCTTTTACACATGCTCATCATGAGCTTTTAATGTTTGTTCATATAAAGGTGAACTAAAATAGAACCCCTATTTTTTTTTTCACATTTCACAGCAGTAAAAGAATAGTCTCTCCTCTTTATGTATCAAATAGCCTTGTCTTTTCTAGCATTCAGCCTCACCCATGGTGATTTCTGAACCTTCTGCAAATTATTTCATGTCTTCCCTGTATTTCAAAGTTACTTTTTTAATGTGTCTTCATACTTTTTTAGTATCGATTGTGCTTGTACTTATGATCCACTAGTCAATTAGGCAGCTGAATCTTAATAACAGTCTATTAGGAGACATTTTATTTCTACTAAATTTCAGGGACTGAACTGACTCTTTTTTACCTTGAAATAATAAATGGTTTGTGCACTCTCAACTGAAACCAGTGACTGAATTCCTGCTTATTTGAACTGACACAGGATTTCCCCATAAAATATCTAAGAAGAGGGGTTAACGTTTGTCATTCTGAGCATAAAATACTTCAGAAGAATTTCATGAAATAAAACCTGAAATTTTACTTAGAAAAGTGGCATTGTGCAACACTTTTCACAGCAAACTGCGAAACCTGCAATTCATTCATAGATGTAGTGTTGATAAAAACCTCATTGAATTACTCATGAAGTGATTCCATGTTTTCTGTCTTCATCTCATCTTACGTTGCTGTTATGACCCAATTGCTAAAAGAAATGCCTCCTTCACTTCTTTTAGGCCTGGAATTAGAGCCTTCTTTTTTCTATCTGTACTTCTCTAGAGTTCCTCTTCTGGTGGCTTATGGAAACTTCCTTATTAGTCAGTGTTTTGAGAGAGTTAATCGTGCTCTTTAAGTTCTTGCATTTCCCCCACAAGATGCAATGATAAGAAGATAAAACCGCTACTGTCTCACAGCTCTTCCCTCTCACAGCATAACACTAGCTACACAATCCTATTGTTGTTGTAGATATTTTGAGGAACACAGAGTTTTTTTGCTAAGTATGTTTATTGTCCCTTCTCCTAGAATATGGAGTTATCTGCAGTCATACATCCCAGTTTCAGTGATCTTCTTTCAGGGATAAGCTTTCCATCATTAGGAGGCTGAAATAAGCCCAATGAAATAAGCAATACAAGAGTCATAAAATAGTTATTTTCATCAATTTATTTGCATTGTTTTAGATTAACAATATAGAAGCAATTATGAATTCTCATGTGTTGTGTTACGTGGTGCAAAATAATAAAGTACCTTAAAAAGTTAGAATTCAGAATTGTATTTTGTCTTATTTTATTGTTGTCCTGTTATTAGTCATTAGTTTTGATTTCTAGAAGTATCTGTTATATATTACAGACAAATATATTTATATGTTTTTCGTTATTTTGTTTTGATTATTGTCATTAATAGTGCTAGAAATACATATGATAGTTAAAATAAGAGTCAAATAATATAGTCTTCTTTAGATTGTGTGTGTGTTTATCTATATAAATATCTCTCACATATTTTAAAGAATCTCCATGAAAAATTGTAAATTATACTGGGATCTCATGATAGCTGGAGCTGGATACATGCTGTGAGATAGCCAAGGTCGAAGAAGGACTTATGATTTCCCCACTGAAATGGTATTAACTATAAATATAATCCAAAGGGTAAATGGCTTGCAAAGGTGTAGTGAGATATTCACGTAGCTGGTGAATCATATTTTCTCACCTTTCAGTCAGGCTATCGATGTCCTTTTCTAAAACACAAATAAATGTGTTTGCAGCTTATCTGTTTCAGCTGTCTGAACATTTTTGCCTTTTAATTGCCTGAAAGGTCTGAATATCTATGTGAAAAATCTGAAGCTTATTCTGGAGTGAGACTACATTGATTAGTTGTATACAGTCTTGTATAATTACAAGTTTATCTATTTAGCAGCAAGAATGGTAAGTGAAAGGTATTTCACTTCCTAAAAAGAAAAATAGCAAACAACTAAACTTTGAAACCCGTTGTACATATCCTCCTATGATTTATACCAAGATACCATGTACTGTGTTCCTTGGTGAAAGCCGTGTGAGGCTTTAAAGAAGAAACAATCCAGATATTCTTGTGTGCTCTCTGGTTATGGTTTTCTCAGTCTTGTCATCTGTGTGTCAGCACTGACACATGGGTGGACAAATCTCTTTTATTTTTACTCAGTGCCCAAAGGCAGAACATAAGAGCAGAGAAACACCAGACAAGAAAGAATAAATGAGACTCTTTTTTTGCTCAAGGTCTTGGGTCAAATCAGGTTTTTAATCTTTTTGACATTCTTGATATAAAGCAAAAAAAAATATCCCAGTTTAGTTCTCTTTGCACAAAAAAAGTAGTTAAATGATTCTTGCCAGTGTATGGACTGTTGCTCAAGGAAAGCACTTTACTTGGGTCACCATGCTCCTCTGCCATATTTTACTAATGATGTTTCATTCATTTTTCTGCAATGACACAGAAAATCTGAAAGTGACTTTGAAAGATAGTGGCCTTTACTTGTTCAAAATTTCTGCTATCAGTTCAGTGCTGCTGTGATGAGAGTACTGCACTTTAATAAGAGTAAAGATAAATGAAAAGAATATGATTTAAAATTTTAACATATCTTTTTAAGAGAAGATTGAAATGCCCATGTGTTAAAAGAATAATGTTTTTACTTCAGTCAGATTGTGCTTTTAGAAGTAGAAAGGCAAAGAAAACTTGACATCCTCTACTTGTTTTCCTACTTCTATATTTATTGCAATATTTTTAACTAAAAAGAACTAAAACATTTAGCCTCAAAATAACAAATCAGTTTTTTTAGGTGGGGCAAAGGTGCTGTCAGAGAGTAGCTAGTGTCTGCACTCTTCAGATCTCTGTCTGAGTTTTGCTACCAGAAGGAGTTATGCAAAAATATAGCAGAAGTACTGAGTAAAAGTAACACTGCAATACTTATGAGAATAATGTGATCCTTACCACAAAATTGTACTACCTTGAAAAAAGGGTGATAACAAAGGATTCAGAATAAAGTTATGATAATGATTTGAGGTCAGGAAAAAGTATCTTATAATGAGAGACTAAAGATACCTTGATTGATTTTATTTACCAAAAAAATAAGATAAAATGTTACTTGATCTTGATCACTGCATAACTACATGAAGTAGGGTTTTTCAGTTTAAAGACTATTTTCATCTTACAGGAAAAAACCCAAACAACCCAAACCAAATAAACAGTATCCATTTTTTTTCTCACCTTGTGAGAGGTGGCAAATCAAACAACACAGCTTAGAGCAGCAGTAGAATTTGTGTTGGTCATCACTTGATGTGTCTTGTACAGCCTGTGTGAAGGCATGGGGAGGTGGTTCTAGGCAGAGTGGCCACAACCAGGTTATACAATTCAGCTTCTGCTCTGAAAGTGGAAAAATGCACTAAGAAAGGGGAGAAGTGCACTGAGTCATCTGTGCCCATCCAGTTCAGCACTAGTTCCATCAGAGTGCACAAAAACGCTAGCGGTAGTCTGCCATACCTTCCAGCTCCAAGAATCAGAAATACATTTAGCTTCTCTTTCTCCATCTAAACTCCTCACATGTTTGTTACCCATTCCTTTGTGTTATCTTTAGCATCCTGTGCTCCTTGTGTCTGCAAGATGCAGGCTGAGCTCTTTACACAGATTATGAGGACATTTTTTATTCGCATTTATTACCCAGAGTCAGTGTCCTTACAAGCTGAAGAGCCCTGTCCCACCAGGAAATATGGTTCTCTAATGTTATTGTTCTTCTGTACACATTTTCCTCTTCTGTCACAGGGCTTTATATGGCCCACAAATATTTTCTTTTGCCTGTCATTTTTATCTTTTCCTAAGAGCACAGTTTTTCCAAAGGGGTATTTTTTTAGTTTGTTTGTTTTAGCTTGTTTTGTTTTAGTCTTTTTTGTCGTTGTTGCTTTTTTCCTTCTCCCCCACTATCGCGCTTTGGCTCCTTTAGCACCTTTCTTTGTGCAAAAAGACCAAACAGGAAGTCTGCTGTCAGCAAATGAGATTCTTGAGAGAGAAAAGGACAGGTCACCCTTAAAGGCTTATTTACTATCTTCTCTTTTTTGAACCACTTCATTTTCCTCATTTAATTGCTATTCTCTTTAATGGGGCCCTGTTCTGAGCTGTGCTTTCAAACTATTTGAGGACAAATCTTAAAGATTTATTGAGTTACTTACATATTAATTTGCTCTCACTGTCACCCCTACTTGAAAGGCAGTTGAAATTGTTCACATCTAACATGACTTTAACACTGAGATTTTACTAAACCTTAAATTTTAGTTTTTATCTTCTTGCAAATTTGCTTAAAATGTACATTCTGATCTATAATTATGAAACTATACTTATGAAAAGGTGATTCATCTAGCTGCAAGTATCTGAGGGGGTTTTTTTGAGAGAAAATATTCTATTTGTCACAGAAGTATTATGTATCAAAAAATATGAAGAATTCTTCCACTGCTCTGCAGAAGTTCTTTTTCTTTCTCTGGATAGAAGTAATTTTCTTTCCAATTAATTCAAAGTACAGGACTAAGGGGAAAATAGACTACATAATAGTCAAGATCCAGGACATCATAACAGAGAAGGAGGAAAGTAACTAGGGAGGAAAGTTGCTCTGAGATTGCTTGAAAAAAAATTCTATTAGAGAAGCATTAACATCTTAGACTGCATATTAACTGTGGAACTCTAAGCAATTTTTATCTTCTTGTTCTGGCTGCTGACTCAAGCTGTATTGCATCCTGCTAAGGAAAGAACACAGATATCACATAATATGCACTTTTCCAAGTTTTTTGTCTTTGAGTGTGAAGAAGCATGGAACAAAATATAAGGAATACATTACATAGTATACCTCTTTTCTGCCACAAAACTCCTGGCTTACACCTCTTTTTGTAAACTGGTCAGACTGTCTCAAATATTTTTCTTTTCACTCTGGCTATATTAAAATTGGGTCTGTTCCAGAGTTCCATTGTTCTTTGAAAATTTGAATTTCCTGTGAAATTAGGTTGGAATCTATACCTATAAGATGCTTTCAGGTGTACATTTCTGGCCTTTCTTTTTGCTGGCCTTTTCCTGTTAAAAAGAGTGAAAAAAAATCGATTACAAATTGCGTGGTAATATATATGTGCATAAAAATCTGTTTACTCTGGCATGAACTACCTCCCTATTCCTCTGTTTCCATAGTTTCCCATTAAGGGTTAAGTGTTTTGCAATAGTTAAACCCTTTCTTTTGTCGTTTTTTTTAAACATATGTCTAAGCAATGTACAAAATATTCCTTTCAAGTATTTTCTCCCTATTTTTGTGACCACAGGAGTCTGCTGTTATATCCTTCTGTCACTGGTGATCGATAATATCGTTGAAATGTCCATTGCCTCTAGTTGGTTGTGCTTCTACATGATATTAAATGATGCATATTTTTTGCTTAGACAGTTAGCCTTCCCTGAGTAAAAAAAAAAAAAAAAAAAAAAAAAAAAAAAAGAAGTTTGAACAGAATGAGTTGCTGTAAGGCAAGAAAATGATTGATTGGGTGGATACGAAACAATTGGAGAGATGTGGGTCTTCACGTGTGTAATTGGTTGTGCCAGGAGCTGAAGCTGGGTGGGGAAACACAAGAGAGGATGAAAATATGTTTTATTATGTAGGGTATTTTTGTGATATCAGCATGACTGGAAAGGTATCTTAGAAATCTCAGAAACAACTCAGAAGGTATGTGGGGTTCAAAGCACTCTTGTTCACCTCTTATACTTGTTATTTCAATGCAACAAAGGATGTTTCATCAATAAAAACTTCATTAAGATACCTGTAACATCACAATAGCTCAGGTGATCACTGACAATTTTTAGCAGTCTCTAGCCCCAGTTATTTTGCTATATTCTTTGGCTTATTTTTCTTATGATGGAGAACTATATATTGTTGCTATGTCATATATATATTTATGAAGTAAGCTCTGAAATCTTTGTGGATAGAAAGTTTTCCTTAATTCTGCTAAACTCCTCACTTGCCTCATACCCACAGTCATACCCTGAAAATAGATTCCAGTTTTTCATGTAAATGAAATAATTTCATTTAAATTTTCATATCTATAATTGAACATTTCTGAAATTAAATTATGTTTTAAAGCAAAAGTACTTCTAAATTGAAAAGTATTTACAAGATTCATAAAGTCATAAAACACTATTAGATTTTTTCCAGATATATAATATCTTTAATACCTCACTTATTACAATATTTTTTTTGTATTCTTTTTGTACTCAAAACTTACATTGTGTTTTAGATGCATTTAGAAACTCCTGTTGATTTAAGTAATTATCAAAGGTGATTTTGCCCTCCAGCTTTGTCCTTTGTTTCTCTTTCTGATGACACAAAGGGGTTACGACTCTGATTTAGTTCTGTGATTAAATTTACATTGACTACTTAGGGTACAATTTTACTGTCCAGTTTAAACATTAGTTTCAGTCTCTGTCTTCTGAAATTACTACTCGTTACATTTTAAAATTTTCTCCTTTTGATTTTCAAATATTTACCTTGCAAGTGTACCAATATTTACTTCCTAGCTTTTCTGTTTATTTTTAATTTCATGATTGGCTAAATCTCCTTTGCATCTGTAAAATAGTGTTTGCATAGATCATTATTCATTAATTTAGCTAACTTGCTCAATTAACTGGAATAATTAAAATTCCAAAAATCTCTGAGTAATTATTAATAGTAAGGTTTAACCTTTGTTTTATCTAAAGTAAATCTAGAAGCCACTAGCAAAACAGCTGTCACACAAGCTCCATCATTAAGGTGTTGCTTTTATTCTCTTTTAATCGTGAATACTTAACAAAAACTAGGCCACTACAAAAAAATCCCAAAACAGTGTGTCATGTCATGTCATTGCACACTCAATCATCTTTTGAAATGGATCATTAAAAAGAAAATGTTTGGAGAATGATTAATGAGGGATGCACATACAAATCAGTGCTAGGATTGTAGAAGAAATATCTTTAATAGGTGAGATTTTAAACAAAAGTTATTGCTAGAGCAAAAAGTGAAATCTGTTACTCTGAAAAAAAATATTTTTTTTCTTTTTAATCCCCGACTCCAGATCTCTAAATGCTTTTCAAGGTATGACAGCAATATGCATTCTAGATACCTGGTTTCTCAATAGAACTCAAGGAGAAACCTCAAAAATACATGAGTTTTCACACTGCTGTTACAGCAGAATGTTTACTTACTATCTGCATTCTTGCTTTTGTGATGCCGAATAATACTACTTTTTGTCATATGACATGAGGCCTCAGATTTATACCATCACAGAAAAATATGATGACATTTCTTCACTTTGGTACGAAAAACATTAAGCACCTTTTTTAATTTCTCCTGTCATCTTCAATTTCTTGTACTTTCCTCTCTAGAGCAACCTCCTGCAATCCAGTCCTCTTCCGAGAAGTTTTAGACACTCAGTGGGTCTAAATGAAGTTTAGAATGAAAATTCAATATATGGTACTGGGTTTTAAAATTTAACCACTGCCTATAACGTAAAATGCAGACCTAGGAACTTAATTACAGGTGCAGATTTGAAAAACTTCTCAAATGTTACCATTTGATTGGCAAAACATTTGATTGGTGGCTTCTTTGATTATAAGGGCATGTATATTAACGTGGGGAAAAGGAAGCTGAGGGAAAGCCTTGTCACTCTCTACAGTTACATGAAAGGAGGTTGTAGTAAAACAGGGCAGAAAAAAGACTCCACAACTAATAATAGTTGTTAGAGTGATATGTATTTTTAATCAATGTTGAGATGCATGGGGAATAGCTTCACCAAAGACACACATGAACACCAGAGAGCTTGCCCCCCATTATTCCCTGAGATCTTACATATGCACAGTTGCACAATCCACCTCTTACATATTCATTCCCTGGCCACGCCTATCCTCGCCTCATGTGGTAATTAATTCTACGCCCTTCTGGACATGCTCAGTTTGTTGTGGTGGTCCCTGAGGGTCTCCACAAGATGAAGGAAACTGTGTCTTCCTCAAGAAACTCTTCACCTTTGTCTCTCTCATGTGTGCATTGGCCCTTTTGGCACTTCTTCAAGGTAAGAAGTCAGTTTCTGCTAGCAAGGAGTCTGTGTTTTCCTCTCTAGCTGCATTCCTAGCCTTGTTATCCTGTTGTGTTTAGGTTAGTCCTTCTTATTACTGTGGGGCCCAAGATGCTTGTAGTGCCTTAAAATATGTAAAGGGTAACAAACACAGCACTTGAAATTCACTGAATGCCTTCTAAAATGCAGTTTAAAATATGTTCTAAAGCACTATTTAAAATACATTCTAAAATACAGTGTGTGCTCTTAAGTTTATTATAAAGAACAGCTAGAATTTTCAAACCTCTGTCTCACTAGCAAGGTAGGCTTCAGTCTCCTCTTCGAAATATCAAGAAATAGTACAAGAGAAAATGGCCTCAAGTTGCACCAGGGGGAGGTCTAGATTGGATATTGAGTAAAAATTCACAGAAAAAATTGTCAATAGTTGAATCAGGCTGTCCAGGCCAGTGGTACAATCACCATCTCTGGAGGAATTTAAAAGATGTATAGATGTGGTACTTGGAAAGTGGTTCTTCATTAGGCTAATCTTTGGATACATCTTAAATGTATTTTTCAACCTAAACTACTCTATGATTCTATATAAAGTCTATATAAATTATACAATAATGTAGGCTACTCTAAGAACTGAGAAATAATTGTAAGTTCTCCAGTCTTATAACTGGTTGCCATCAGTCATATAAAAAGTCACATGTGGTGAGAGAGTGAGACGCTGCTTTTCTTCCCATTGTTTGTTCCTGTCATTGCTTTTTCTAAGGAAATGTCACACAGATGGAATCAGAAAGATTTTCTTCTACAGAAGATCAAAACTGTGCCTACATTGCAAATATCTAACAGACAAGAATATGAACCTTACATATATTATTTCTAATATCCAGTACTGCATATGTCTGTGAAAGAAAAGAGCATCAGGTCTATGAACAAGTGAAAAGGAACTGTCTGATAGACCAGCTCTGTATTAAAATGTCAAGAATGACAAAAAAAGTGAACTCTGTTATAGTTCAAATGTATAGTTTGCTTGTCTTATGCCACAATTTTCCTGCATTTAAAATTTACTGTACGTTCAGGCTTAATCTTGTGCTTCTGAAATGCTGAGTAAAAGGCTAAACTCAGACTGTCAAAGGAAAAAGACCCTCAAGGTAAAGAAAACAAAGTTATATGGAATAATCAGAACATGGGAAAATAATGGGAAATCAGTTTCTTTCTGAATGCTACATCTTCTGCAGCTGCATTTTAATCGTTAAGGTAGAAGTAGATATTTTGTAAGAATAAGGCAGACAAGTTGTTGGAGATAACTCTTGTAAGTTGTTGTAAGGCGAAATGAAAATTTTACATATGGGATCTAATTTCTCAACAAATTTTGGTAATTTATTGCAGGTTAGTAGGCATTAAACTGATACCCCATTTCTGAGAATTTGTGTTTGAAGGCCTGTCTCCTAGTGTAGTAAAATAGTCTAACCTCCTCACCCAGCTCCTGCTAATTACACTAAGTCAGCCATTCATTCAAAGTAATGATGTATGCTTTGAAAGTTTATGTTTGCCTTTATCATGAGGGCATAAAGGATAGAAAGGTCATTGACATAAAGCAGTAAGTGTCTGAAAAGCATTTAATGAGGTAGTGTAGTCCTGAGTTTCATGTCTGGGATGTTTTGATCTTGGAAGGGTTCTTTCACACACGTTTTTCTGGTACACAGAAGAATAATGTTTTGTAAATATAAGGATGTTTACATTCTTTCTTATAGGAGGGACCTTCTTCTGATGTCCCTCTGAGATGACCAATTGATTGAAAAGTTTACCTTTGTGCTACCAATCAAATTTGCCTCTGACATTCTGTATAAAGAGGAGCTCATCCCACAATAAAGGGAGAACTCACTGACCACTTTCGAAAGGAGCCTGCGTCTCTTCTGTTCATGTCCATTGCAACAAGGTAGTCTGTACAAAAATTAGTTTTTCACTTTGAAATGGATAATATATAAAGTTTAGAAGACACGTACCGGAGTAATCTTAACTTCTCATAATGCAGACCTTCAGGTTAATTCATTAAAAATGCTAAACTGTCTGTCTTATGAAACAGAAAGTTAGTTTTAAGAATAAAAATCATGCTTAGATACTTTCAATAGAAAGATGGACATCTCTATTCATGGCTAGTCTTGAAATTAAAGAGTTAATTACTTACATAAAATTTTCCAACTTCCTCAAGATGGAAGTGAGAAATAGATATCTTATACATCCAACTGTTTCAATATACATCATCTTGGACCATAGTTAACTGTGTCCTTTAGGAAGTAAAATTATGATCAATGATGGATGAAACACAGGTAGGACAGACTGGAAATTTGAAAACCTTATGCTTTAAAACATATGTTGTGGCAACTAAAATCACAAAGCAGCTACTTCACTCCCTACATGAGGGATGAATAAGAGAATTAGAAAAGTAACAGAACTTTTCGATTGAATGTAATAGGGAAAGAAGGGAAGGGGAAGGGGAAGGGGAAGGGAAAGGGGAAGGGGAAGGGGAAGGGGAAGGGGAAAAGGAAGGGGAAGGGAAAGGGAAGGGGAAGGGGAAGGGGAAAAGGAAGGGGAAAGGAAAGGAAAGGAAAGGAAAGGAAAGGAAAGGAAAGGAAAGGAAAGGAAAGGAAAGGAAAGGA